>JALDNG010001273.1:0-59333 GCA_024349245.1 Neodontobutis hainanensis
CCGCTGCAGGGCACTGAGCACGTGCAGATCTCTCTGTGGCACGAGTCTCATTCACAGAGACTCCTGACCAATCAGAGCACTCCCCAGAGACGTGTCATTGAGGGTCGGGCTTATTATGTAAAACAGCTTCTGCTGCTCTAAGTCAGGACTAAGTCAGGACTAAGTCAGGACTAAGCCAGGACTAAGTCAGGACTAAGTCAGGACTAAGCCAGGACTAAGCCAGGACTAAGCCAGGACTAAGTCAGGACTAAGTCAGGACTAAGTCAGGACTAAGTCAGGACTAAGCCGGACTAAGCCAGGACTAAGTCAGGACTAAGTCAGGACTAAGCCAGGACTAAGCCAGGACTAAGTCAGGACTAAGCCAGGACTAAGCCAGGACTAAGCCAGGACTAAGCCAGGACTAAGTCAGGACTAAGTCAGGACTAAGTCAGGACTAAGTCAGGACTAAGCCAGACTAAAGCTTTGTCCAGGGGGAACTCAGGCCCCAAGCTGCTGGACCGGTCACATGTTTGGTTTGTTTCAGGATGAGGACAGATCGACTGGTTGCTGCGGTGAAGAGCTGGAGGAGGACGGAGCTAAAGAACCAGGTGACACCCACAGGTACGCCTGCAGTTCCTCTACTGTCCAATAGGGTCTCTGTGTGGCTCCAGGTGGACACGTCCATCCTTTCCTCCTCTTTCTCCTGCTCTTCCTCCTCTTCCTCAGTGTAGTTCATCCTGTTCATGTCTGTCCTCTCAGGTGGACTCATCCCGTTCATGTCTGTCCCTGTAGATGGACTCATCCCGTTCATGTCTGTCCCCTCAGGTGGACTCATCCCGTTCATGTCTGTCCTCTCAGGTGGACTCATCCCGTTCATGTCTGTCCCCTCAAGTGGACTCATCCTGTTCATGTCTGTCCCCTCAGGTGGACTCATCCCGTTCATGTCTGTCCCCTCAAGTGGACTCATCCCGTTCATGTCTGTCCCCTCAGGTGGACTCATCCTGTTCATGTCTGTCCCCTCAGGTGGACTCATCCCGTTCATGTCTGTCCCTGTAGATGGACTCATCCTGTTCATGTCTGTCCCCTCAGGTGGACTCATCCTGTTCATGTCTGTCCCTGTAGATGGACTCATCCCGTTCATGTCTGTCCTCTCAGGTGGACTCATCCCGTTCATGTCTGTCCTCTCAGGTGGACTCATCCTGTTCATGTCTGTCCCTGTAGATGGACTCATCCCGTTCATGTCTGTCCCTGTAGATGGACTCATCCCGTTCATGTCTGTCCTCTCAGGTGGACTCATCCCGTTCATGTCTGTCCTCTCAGGTGGACTCATCCCGTTCATGTCTGTCCCCTCAGGTGGACTCATTCTTTTCATGTCTGTCCCCTCAGGTGGACTCATCCCGTTCATGTCTGTCCCCTCAGGTGGACTCATCCCGTTCATGTCTGTCCCCTCAGGTGGACTCATCCCGTTCATGTTTGTCCCCTCAGGTGGACTCATCCCTTTCATGTCTGTCCTCTCAGGTGGACTCATCCCGTTCATGTCTGTCCCCTCAGGTGGACTCATCCTGTTCATGTCTGTCCTCTGTAGATGGACTCATCCTGTTCATGTCTGTCCCTCAGGTGGACTCATCCTGTTCATGTCTGTCCCTGTAGATGGACTCATCCCGTTCATGTCTGTCCTCTCAGGTGGACTCATCCCGTTCATGTCTGTCCTCTCGTAGTGGACTCATCCCGTTCATGTCTGTCCTCTCAGGTGGACTCATCCCGTTCATGTCTGTCCTCTCAGGTGGACTCATCCTGCTCATGTCTGTCCCTGTAGATGGACTCATCCCGTTCATGTCTGTCCCCTCAGGTGGACTCATCCCGTTCATGTCTGTCCTCTCAGGTGGACTCATCACGTTCATGTCTGTCCTCTCAGGTGGACTCATCCCGTTCATGTCTGTCCTTTCAGGTGGACTCATTCTTTTCATGTCTGTCCTCTCAGGTGGACTCATCCTGTTCATGTCTGTCCTCTCAGGTGGACTCATCCCGTTCATGTCTGTCCCCTCAGGTGGACTCATCCCGTTCATGTCTGTCCTCTCAGGTGGACTCATCCCGTTCATGTCTGTCCCCTCAGGTGGACTCATCCCTTTCATGTCTGTCCCCTCAGGTGGACTCATCCTGTTCATGTCTGTCCCTGTAGATGGACTCATCCTGTTCATGTCTGTCCCTGTAGATGGACTCATCCCGTTCATGTCTGTCCCCTCAGGTGGACTCATCCCGTTCATGTCTGTCCTCTCAGGTGGACTCATCCTGTTCATGTCTGTCCTCTCAGGTGGACTCATCCCGTTCATGTCTGTCCCCTCAGGTGGACTCATCCCGTTCATGTCTGTCCCCTCAGGTGGACTCATCCTGTTCATGTCTGTCCTCTCAGGTGGACTCATCCTGTTCATGTCTGTCCTCTCAGGTGGACTCATCCTGTTCATGTCTGTCCCCTCAGGTGGACTCATCCTGTTCATGTCTGTCCCCTCAGGTGGACTCATCCTGTTCATGTCTGTCCTCTCAGGTGGACTCATCCCGTTCATGTCTGTCCTCTCAGGTGGACTCATCCTGTTCATGTCTGTCCCTCAGGTGGACTCATCCTGTTCATGTCTGTCCCTCAGGTGGACTCATCCTGCTCATGTCTGTCCCCTCAGGTGGACTCATCCTGTTCATGTCTGTCCCTGTAGATGGACTCATCACGTTCATGTCTGTCCTCTCAGGTGGACTCATCCTGTTCATGTCTGTCCCTGTAGATGGACTCATCACGTTCATGTCTGTCCTCTCAGGTGGACTCATCCCGTTCATGTCTGTCCTTTCAGGTGGACTCATTCTTTTCATGTCTGTCCTCTCAGGTGGACTCATCCTGTTCATGTCTGTCCTCTCAGGTGGACTCATCCCGTTCATGTCTGTCCTCTCAGGTGAACTCATCCCGTTCATGTCTGTCCCCTCAGGTGGACTCATCCCGTTCATGTCTGTCCCCTCAGGTGGACTCATTCTTTTCATGTCTGTCCCTGTAGATGGACTCATCCCGTTCATGTCTGTCCTCTCAGGTGGACTCATCCCGTTCATGTCTGTCCCTGTAGATGGACTCATCCCGTTCATGTCTGTCCTCTCAGGTGGACTCATCCCGTTCATGTCTGTCCTCTCAGGTGAACTCATCCCGTTCATGTCTGTCCCCTCAGGTGGACTCATCTGTTCATGTCTGTCCCCTCAGGTGGACTCATCCCGTTCATGTCTGTCCCTGTAGATGGACTCATCCTGTTCATGTCTGTCCTCTCAGGTGGACTCATCCTGTTCATGTCTGTCCTCTCAGGTGGACTCATCCCGTTCATGTCTGTCCTCTCAGGTGGACTCATCCCGTTCATGTCTGTCCCTGTAGATGGACTCATCCCGTTCATGTCTGTCCTCTCAGGTGGACTCATCCTGTTCATGTCTGTCCCCTCAGGTGGACTCATCCCGTTCATGTCTGTCCCTGTAGATGGACTCATCCCGTTCATGTCTGTCCTCTCAGGTGGACTCATCCTGTTCATGTCTGTCCCTGTAGATGGACTCATCCTGCTCATGTCTGTCCTCTCAGGTGGACTCATCCTGCTTCATGTCTGTCCCTGTAGATGGACTCATCCCGTTCATGTCTGTCCTCTCAGATGGACTCATCCTGTTCATGTCTGTCCCTCAGGTGGACTCATCCTGTTCATGTCTGTCCCTGTAGATGGACTCATCCTGTTCATGTCTGTCCCTCAGATGGACTCATCCTGTTCATGTCTGTCCTCTCAGGTGGACTCATCCGTTCATGTCTGTCCCTCAGGTGGACTCATCCTGTTCATGTCTGTCCTCTCAGGTGGACTCATCCTGTTCATGTCTGTCCTCTCAGGTGGACTCATCCCGTTCATGTCTGTCCCTCAGGTGGACTCATCCTGTTCATGTCTGTCCTCTCAGGTGGACTCATCCTGTTCATGTCTGTCCCCTCAGGTGGACTCATCCTGTTCATGTCTGTCCTCTCAGGTGGACTCATCCTGTTCATGTCTGTCCCTCAGGTGGACTCATCCTGTTCATGTCTGTCCTCTCAGGTGGACTCATCCCGTTCATGTCTGTCCTCTCAGGTGGACTCATCCCGTTCATGTCTGTCCTCTCAGGTGGACTCATCCCGTTCATGTCTGTCCTCTCAGGTGGACTCATCCCTTTCATGTCTGTCCTCTCAGGTGGA
This sequence comes from Neodontobutis hainanensis, assembly GCA_024349245.1. Classification (NCBI taxonomy): domain Eukaryota; kingdom Metazoa; phylum Chordata; class Actinopteri; order Gobiiformes; family Odontobutidae; genus Neodontobutis; species Neodontobutis hainanensis. Next base: position 4,202 of record JALDNG010001273.1, read on the forward strand.
CTCATCCCGTTCATGTCTGTCCCCTCAGGTGGACTCATCCTGTTCATGTCTGTCCCCTCAGGTGGACTCATCCTGTTCATGTCTGTCCCCTCAGGTGGACTCATCCCGTTCATGTCTGTCCTCTCAGGTGGACTCATCCCGTTCATGTCTGTCCTCTCAGGTGGACTCATCCCGTTCATGTCTGTCCTCTCAGGTGGACTCATCCCGTTCATGTCTGTCCCTGTAGATGGACTCATCCCGTTCATGTCTGTCCCTGTAGATGGACTCATCCTGTTTATGTCTGTCCCTGTAGATGGACTCATCCTGTTCATGTCTGTCCCTGTAGATGGACTCATCCCGTTCATGTCTGTCCTCTCAGGTGGACTCATCCCGTTCATGTCTGTCCCTGTAGATGGACTCATTCCGTTCATGTCTGTCCCTGTAGATGGACTCATCCCGTTCATGTCTGTCCTCTCAGGTGGACTCATCCTGTTCATGTCTGTCCTCTCAGGTGGACTCATCCTGTTCATGTCTGTCCTCTCAGGTGGACTCATCCTGTTCATGTCTGTCCTCTCAGGTGGACTCATCCTGTTCATGTCTGTCCTCTCAGGTGGACTCATCCTGTTCATGGCTGTCCTCTCAGGTGGACTCATCCTGTTCATGTCTGTCCTCTCAGGTGGACTCATCCTGTTCATGGCTGTCCTCTCAGGTGGACTCATCCTGTTCATGTCTGTCCTCTCAGGTGGACTCATCCTGTTCATGTCTGTCCCTGTAGATGGACTCATCCTGTGGACGGAGCCGGCCTCTTCTCCTTCATGACGTTTCATTGGCTCACTCCTCTGGCAGGACACGCCCACAGGAAAGGACAGCTCCTATTGGCCGACCTCTGGCCTGTGTCGGAGCGAGAGAGCTGCTGTGAAAACAGCCTCAGGTTTGTCCCGTCTCCTCAGCTCTGTTATGGACAGTGTAGTGCTCTTTGTATTTCTGCTGAGAGGTTAAGATGGGTCCTGTACACATATTCGTGACACGCTGTTGAAATCCATATTGTAAACAGAGACGCGCTTGATCCAGAATGCTTTACTGTGATTTATTTAATGAATACTGGTGTAAAGACAAACGTATGGATAAACTAATAACGAAAACCAAACCTCGCCTCAGGCCCAAAGCTGCTGGGATAGGCTCCAGTCACCCGCGACCCCTAACGGGACAAAGCGGTAGAAAATGAATGAATTAAGAACAAAATTTTCAGACAGGAATGCATTGTGTGGGTATATGTACTATATAGTTCTTTGATTTAAAAAATCACTGTGTGTAAGAAATTTTCCAGTCTCTGTTTCCTGTCCGTCTCGTCTGAGCTCTCCAGAAATCACTGCTTCAGTCAGCCTTGGCTTTTATTTTGAAATTAACCACAGGATCTGTTTTATTTTCACATAAGTAACTCTCCAGTGTTAAATGTGTCAATACCCATAATCCCCCTGTGCTGCAGGCTGGGGGCGCTGTGGGAGCAGGAGCAGAGGTCAAAGGGCAGTGAGGCCTCACTGACCTCCACCATGTGGTGTTTCTGTCGACGGAGGCTCCTCCTCTCCATCCTCTGCCTCACTGTCACTCAACTGGCAGGCTTCACTGGACCGGTAAAGACCAGACCAGAACCAGACCAGACCAGACCAGACCCGACCAGGACCAGACCAGACCCGACTAGGACCAGACCCGACCAGGACCAGACCAGACCAGGACCAGGACCAAACCATGACCAGACCAGGACCAAACCATGACCAGACCAGACCCGACCAGGACCAGGACCAGACCCGACCAGGACCAAACGAGACCAGGACCAGACCAGACCAGGACCAAACCAGGACCAGACCAGGACCATACCAGACCAAACCAGACCAGACCCGACCAGGACCAGACCAGGACCAGACCAGGACCAGACCAAACCAGACCAGACCCGACCAGGACCAGACAAGGACCAGACCAGGACCAGACCAGGACCAGACCAAACCAGACCCGACCAGGACCAGACCAGGACCAAACCAGGACCAGACCAGGACCAGACCAAACCAGACCTGACCAGGACCAGACCAGACCAGGACCACACCAGGACCAGACAAGACTAGGACCAGACCAGGACTAGGACCACACCAGGACCAGACCAGACCAGACCAGGACCAGGACCACACCAGGACCAGACCAAACCAGACCAGACCCGACCAGGACCAGACCAGACCAGGACCATACCCGACCAAACCAGACCCGACCAGGACCAGACCAGGACCAGACAAGACCAGGACCAGACCAGACCAGACCATGACCAGACCAGGACCAGACTAGACCAGGACCAGACCAGGACCAGCCAGGACTACACCCGTACCAGACCAGGACCAGCCAGGACTACACCCGTACCAGACCAGGACCAGACCAGGATCAGGACCAGGCCAGGACCAGACCTTCTAAAAATTACACTAGTACCAGGTCTGAACCACGACTAAGCTCGGTCTAACCCCAGTCTCCTTTGTCCCAGGCCTTCGTGGTGCGGCGACTGCTGGAGTACACAGAGCAGACAGATTCAGACCTGGTCACGGTCTGCTGCTGGTCTTGGGTCTCCTGGGGACTGAGCTGGTCCGGTCCTGGTCTCTGGCTCTGACCTGGGCCCTGAATTATCGGACCGGGACCAGACTGAGGGGCGCAGTCTTGAGTCTGGCCTTCAGCAAGATCCTGAAGCTGCGCAGCATCAGGGACAAGTCCATGGGACAGGTGAGACCGGCTGATCCCGACTTACAGTCACCGTATTTGGAAAAGTTATGACCGTCTTTTGGAAAAGTCATGAACGTATTTGGAAAAGTCATGACCGTATTTGGAAAAGTCATGACCTTGTTTGGAAAAGTCATGACGGTATTTGGAAAAGTCATGACGGTGTTTGGAAAAGTCATGACGGTATTTGGAAAAGTCATGACGGTGTTTGGAAAAGTCATGACGTTATTTGGAAAAGTCATGACGTTATTTGGAAAAGTCATGACAGTGTTTGGAAAAGTCATGACGGTGTTTGGAAAAGTCATGACGTTATTTGGAAAAGTCATGACGTTATTTGGAAAAGTCATGACAGTGTTTGGAAAAGTCATGACCGTGTTTGGAAAAGTCATGACCGTGTTTGGAAAAGTCATGACCGTATTTGGAAAAGTCATGACCTTGTTTGGAAAAGTCATGACGGTATTTAGAAAAGTCATGACGGTGTTTGGAAAAGTCATGACGGTGTTTGGAAAAGTCATGACGGTGTTTGAACTCCTCCTTGAACCGCCACCTTATCGTGGTGGAGGGGTTTGAGTGCCCGGATGATCCTAGGAGCTATGTTGTCGGGGCTTTATGCCCTGGTAGGGTCTCCCAAGGCAAACAGGTCCTAGGTGACGGGCCAGACCAAGAGCGGTTCAAAACCCTTTATGGACGCGTTTTAAAAACAAGGACCGTTACGTCGCCCGGTATGGCGCAACCGGGCCCCACCCTGGAGCCAGGCCCGGGGTTGGGGCTCAAATGCGGCGCCTGGTGGCCGGGTCTTCCCCGGGCCCGGCCGGGCTCAGCCCGAAGAGCGGCGTGGGACCGACCTCCCGTGGGCCCACCACCTGCAGGAGGAACCGTAGGGGCCGGTGCAATGTGGATTGGGTGGCAGTCGAAGGCGGGAGCCTCGGCGACCCAATCCCGGACACAGAATCTAGCTCTAGGGACATGGAATGTCACCTCGCTGGATAAGAGCCTGAGGTTGTGCGGGAGGTTGAGAGATACCGACTAGAGATAGTCGGGCTCACCTCCACGCACAGCCTGGGCTCTGGAACCCAAATCCTCGAGAGAGGCTGGATTCTCCACTACTCTGGAGTTGCCTGCGGTGAGAGGCGGCGGGCGTGTGGGTTTGCTCATTGCCCCCCGGCTCAGCCGCCATGTGTTGGAGTTCACCCCGGTGAACGAGAGGGTCGCTTCCCTGCGCCTTCGGGTCGGGGATAGGTCTCTCACTGTTGTTTGTGCTTACGGGCCAAATGGTAGTGTAGAGTACCCGGCCTTCTTGGAGTCTCTGGGAGGTGCTGGAAAGTGCTCCAACCGGGGACTCCATCGTTCTACTGGGGGACTTCAATGCTCACGTGGGTAGCGACAGTGACACCTGGAGGGGCGTGATTGGGAGGAATGGCCCCCCTGATCTGAACCCGAGTGGTGTTCTGTTATTGGACTTCTGTGCTAGCAACAGTTTGTCCATAACGAACACCATGTTCAAGCATAAGGGTGTCCATCAGTGCACGTGGCACCAGGACACCCTAGGCCGGAGGTCGATGATCGACTTTGTAGTTGTTTCATCTGACCTCCGACCGTATGTCTTGGACACTCGGGTGAAGAGAGGGGCGGAGCTGTCAACTGATCACCACCTGGTGGTGAGCTGGATCCGATGGCGGTGGAGAAGGCGGGACAGACTTGGCAGACCCAAAGCGTACTGTGAGGGTCTGTTGGGAACGTTTGGCGAGTCCCTGTCAGAGAGATCTTCAACTCCCACCTCCGACAGAGCTTGACCAGATCCCGAGGAGACTGGAGACATTGAGTCCGAGTGGACCATGTTCTCCACCTCCATTGTCGACGCAGCCACTAGCTGTGGCCGCAAAGTCTCGGTGCCTGTCGTGGCGGCAATCCCGAACCCGGTGGTGGACACCGGAAGTAAGGGAGGCCGTCAAGCTGAAGAAGGAGACCTATCGAGCCTGGTTGGCTTGTGGGACTCCTGAGGCAGCTGATAGGTACCGGCAGGCCAAGCGGGCTGCAGCTGGTGGTTGTGGAGGCAAAAACTCGGGTCTGGGAGGAGTTCGTGAGGCCATGGAAAAGACTATCGGTCGGCCTCGAAGAAATTCTGGCAAACCGTCCGGCGCCTCAGGAGGGGAAGCAGTGCCCTGCCAACACTGTTTACAGTGGAGGTGGAAATCTGCTGACCTCAACTGGGGATATTGTTGGACGGTGGAAGGAATACTGAGGATCTCCTCAACCCCACCGACACGCCTTCCAATGAGGAAGCAGAGGCCGAGGGCTCAGAGGTGGACTCGTCCATCACTCAGGCTGAAGTCACTGAGGTAGTTGGGAAGCTCCTCGGTGGCAAGGCACCGGGGGTGGATGAGATACGCCCTGAGTACCTCAAGTCCCTGGATGTTGTGGGGCTGTCTTGGCTGACACGCCTCTGCAACATCGCGTGGCGGTTGGGGACAGTACCTCTGGACTGGCAGACCGGGGTAGTGGTCCCTCTTTTTAAGAAGGGGGACCGGAGGGTGTGTTCCAACTACAGAGGGATCACACTCCTCAGCCTCCCCGGGAAAGTCGATGCCAGGGTACTGGAGAGGAGAATGTGGCCGATAGTCGAACCTCAGATCCAGGAGGAACAATGCGGTTTTCGTCCCGGTCGTGGAACACTGGACCAGCTCTATACCCTCTCCAGGGTGCTGGAGGGTTTATGGGAGTTTGCCCAACCAGTCCACATGTGCTTTGTGGATCTGGAGAAGGCATTCGACTGTGTCCTCGTGGTGCCCTGTGGGGGTGCTCTGGGAGTATGGGGTCCGGGGCCCTTTGCTATGGGCTATCCGGTCCCTGTACGACCGAGCAGGAGCTTGGTTCATTGCCGGCAGTAAGTCAGACCTGTTCCCGGTGAATGTTGGACTCCGGCAGGGCTGCCCTTTGTCACCGGTCCTGTTCATTATCTTTATGGACAGGATTTCTAGGCGCAGCCAGGGGCCGGAGGAGTCTGGTTTGGGGACCACAGGATTTCATCTCTGCTTTTTGCAGATGATGTTGTCCTGTTGGCTCCATCAAGCCGGACCTTCAATGTTCACTGGGACAGTTTGCAGCCGAGTGTGAAGCGGCTGGGATGAGGATCAGCACCTCCAAGTCTGAGACCATGGTTCTCAGTCGGAAAAGGGTGGCTTGCCCCATCCAGGTTGGTGGAGAGCTCCTGCCTCAAGTGGAGGAGTTTAAGTATCTCGGGTCTTGTTCACGAGTGAGGGAAGGAAGGAGCGTGAGATCGACAGGACGGATCGGTGCAGCTTCTGCAGTGATGCGGTCGATGTACCGGTCTGTCGTGGTGAAGAAGGAGCTGAGCTGTAAGGCAAAGCTCTCGATTTACCAGTCGATCTACGTTCCTACTCTCACCTATGGTCATGAGCTTTGGGTCATGACCAAAAGAACAAGATCCCGGATACAGGCGGCCGAAATGAGCTTTCTCCGCAGAGTGGCGGGCGCTCCTTAGAGATAGGGTGAGGAGCTCCGCCACTCGGGAGGAGCTCAAAGTAGAGCCGCTGCTCCTTCACATCGAGAGGAGCCAGCTGAGGTGGCTCGGGCATCTGTTTCGATGCCTCCCGGACGCCTCCCTAGGGAGGTGTTCCGGCATGTCCCACCGGGAGGAGACCTCGGGAAGACCTAGGACACGCTGGAGGGACTATGTCTCTCGGCTGACCTGGGAACGCCTCGGTATCCCCGGAAGAGCTGGAGGAAGTGTCTGGGGAGAGGGAAGTCTGGGCTTCTCTGCTTAGACTGCTGCCCCGCGACCCGGCCCGGATAGCGGTAGAAGATGGATGGATGGATGACGGTGTTTGGAAAAGTCATGACGGTGTTTGGAAATGTCATGACCGTGTTTGGAAAAGTCATGACCGTGTTTGGAAAAGTCATGAACGTGTTTGGAAAAGTCATGACCGTATTTGGAAAAGTCATGACCTTGTTTGGAAAAGTCATGGCGGTATTTGGAAAAGTCATGACGGTGTTTGGAAAAGTTATGACCGTGTTTGGAAAAGTCATGACCGTGTTTGGAAAAGTCATGACAGTATTTGGAAAAGTCATGACCTTGTTTGGAAAAGTCATGGCGGTATTTGGAAAAGTCATGGCGGTGTTTGGAAAAGTCATGACGGTATTTGGAAAAGTCATGACGGTGTTTGGCAATGTCATGACCGTGTTTGGAAAAGTCATGACCGTGTTTGGAAAAGTCATGAGCGTATTTGGAAAAGTCATGGCGGTGTTTGGAAAAGTTATGACCGTATTTGGAAAAGTCATGGACGGTGTTTGGCAAAGTATGACCGTGTTTGGAAAAGTCATGATCGTATTTGGAAAAGTCATGAGCGTTGTTTGGAAAAGTCATGGCGGTGTTTGGAAAAGTCATGGCCGGTGTTTGGAAAAGTCATGACCGTGTTTGGAAAAGTCATGGCGGTGTTTGGAAAGGTTATGACCGTATTTGGAAAAGTCATGACCGTATTTGGAAAAGTCATGACCGTGTTTGAAAAAGTCATGACAGTGTTTGGAAAAGTCATGAAGGTGTTTGGAAAAGTCATGACCGTATTTGGAAAAGTCATGACCGTGTTTGGAAAAGTCATGACCGTGTTTGGAAAAGTCATGACCGTGTTTGGAAAAGTCATGACCGTGTTTGGAAAAGTCATGTCCGTGTTTGGAAAAGTCATGATGGTGTTTGGCAATGTCATGACCGTATTTTAAAAAGTCATGACCGTATATATTGAAAAGTCATGACGGTATTTGGAAAAGTCATGGTGCTTGGAAAAGTCATGACGGTGTTTGGAAAAGTCATGACGGTATTTGGAAAAGTCATGACCGTATTTGGAAAAGTCATGACCGTGTTTGGAAAAGTCATGACCGTATTTTGAAAAGTCATGACCATATTTTGAAAAGTCATGACCGTATTTGGAAAATTCATGACGGTATTTGGAAAAGTCATGACGATGTTTTGAAAAGTCATGACGGTATTTGGAAAAGTCATGACGGTGTTTGGAAAAGTCATGACGATGTTTTGAAAAGTCATGACCGTATTTGGAAAAGTCATGACGGTGTTTGGAAAAGTCATGACAGTGTTTGGAAAAGTCATGACCGTATTTGGAAAAGTCATGACGGTATTTGGAAAAGTCATGACCGTGTTTGGAAAAGTCATGACGGTATTTGGAAAAGTCATGACGGTGTTTGGAAAAGTCATGACGGTATTTGGAAAAGTCATGACCATATTTGGAAAAGTCAGGTTGTACAATGTTTGTATTAATGGTAAATGGTGTACAGTTAAACAGCTCTTTTTTGTACCTGCTTTACATTGTGCTTTTATTCACACACGTTCACATCTTCGAGCGGACGGACAGGGGCTTCTATTAAAGGCAGTATGAACTGGGAGAGCGGCAATCAAACCGCCAGCCTTCCGTTTATAGGCGATTGCTCTACCACCTGAGCCACTGCACTGCTTAATGAGACAATAGATTAATTTAAATTATCCGCAGATCATTTGGATGAGTGTAAAGGTGCTTAATGTTGAAGACTCGATTACTGTGAACAGCAGTTTCCTCACAGACACCTGCAGCTGTAGCAGGTAAAAGTTGAGGCTGATGTTTAATCCTTCAGCATCTCTCCTGTTTGTCTCTATTGCTCGATGTTCAGCAGCTTCAGAGAAACTAAAGATGAGACAGAGCGGGTTTTCTGGAGCGTTAACGCATTTCATACAAGTTCAGCACAAACCTATTCCACCTTCCTCTAAAGTTTCACTCAAGTACGGTGGCCCAGTAGTGCACAACAACATTAATAAAGGAAACCTAAGCTCACAACATGACAAAAATACTCCAGACCACTAGGGGCAGTGTTGATGTGATATAAAATTATGTGATTTGATCTGAATATATGTAATTTATTTTGAATGCCCACTGATTGCTGGAATGTTATCATTTCGATCATTGTCTTAGGCTGGCGTGTATTATCCACCAACCCTCTGCAGCAGACCAACTGCCCCCTGGTGGTCTGGAGTTTTTCTGTTGTGTTGTGCACTACTGGGCCATCGTACTCAAGCCCCTTTCACACATGCACAGAGACACACGGGCGGAATAACCACAATTCTTTTGGGGAGCTTGTTGTGAAAAGGGCTTGGGTTTTGGCAGATGAAAACTCTATCCTCTTAAACTCGTAACCTTGTTGCAGCAGCTGCTACAGAGTCTGCCCTGAGCTCTTCTCACTCATGTAAAGAAAACAGGTATATGCAGCAGACTCTAAAATATGATCAGAATTTACATCACGACATTCGATGTTTCAACCCTTTCTGGTGGATTTTGAGACGTAGGCTCTCGGTTTGTGGGAGACGCTGCCTCATACTTTGTTCATGGTCTCTCTCTCTGTGCAGTTGTTAAACATGTGCTCCAGTGACGGTCAGCGGCTCTTCGAGGCAGCAGCTGTGGGCAGTTTATTGGCAGGAGGCCCCTTAGTGGCCGTTCTGGGAGTGGCTTACAACCTGTTTGTCCTAGGACCCACCTCTCTCCTGGGCTCAGCTGTCTTCATCCTCTTCTACCCCATCATGGTACAAACATCTACTTAAATCCAGCTGAAACTTGTTTAAAACCAACAAAAATTCTTTCAAATCCACCTTTCTTTGTTTTAACTAAAATCTGAGCTGTTTTGTTCAGTGCTGAGTGTGTTCTTGTGTTTGCAGATGATCAGCTCCAGACTCACTGCGTATTTCGAGAAAAGGAGTCGCCGTCACTGATCGTCGAGTCCAGAAAATGAATGAGATCCTCCCCAACATTAAGTTCATCAAGATGTACGCCTGGCTCAAAGCCTTCTCCCAAGACGTCCGCACGTAGGCAACACACGCCGATGTCTGCCGTTGACAGAAGTACACAGGTCATAGGTGACTCGTAATAGCCTTCTGTAATCACAGTGGGACAGGCTTTCAGGGCTGTCTCTGTGGTTCCTGTTAGCGGTTTAGTCCGGCTTTATCTCTGATTTTGACTGGGCCTGCCTGAGTCTGGCCATCTTGAAAGTACATTGAAAACTAAATATGAGATGGTTTTCATCCATAAAAAAAGCCATTCTGCTGGTTGTTTACCTGATTTTAAGCCTGGGTGTTGGGGCAGGGATCCGTGAGGAGCGGCGGATCCTGGAGCTGACCGGTTACTTCCAGAGCATCACTGTGGGGATGGCTCCTGTCGCCGTGGTCATCGCCAGCGTGGCCACCTTCTCCACTCACATTCTACTGGGCTACGAGCTCACCGCCGCGCAGGTACCAGGGGTCAGAGGTCAGCGGTCATGGGTCAGGGGAACAAAGCAGTGAGAGGATCATCTGTCACTGAGTCTTATTCCTGTCCTGTTCTGTTCAGGCGTTCACTGTGGTCACAGTCTTCAACGCCATGGCCTTTGCTCTGAAGGTCACTCCTTTTCAGTCAAGTCTCTGTCGGAGGCTGCAGTCGCCATCGAGAGGTTCAAGGTGAGACCATTGTGACTTTAGCTCAGGTACAGGGGGGGGAGCAGGCCCAGAAACACTAAAGTACTGTAGACTCTGGTCTAGTTCTGGACCAGAGTTTTCGGTCTAGTGTCTTGTGAAGCTAAAAGCACGTACCTTTGGATCCATGTAAGGTCTGAATGTCACACCACAGTTTTTGGGCAAAGGATTAAGTTGTTGTTTTTAACTTTAGCAGAAAACATCCAACTCATCCATTTGTTTTCCCAGTGTCCTACAGCGTAAGTCCTCTTGATATCTTCACTGCTCTAAAAACGAATGCGTTACATTACTGCGTATGTTGGAGTACTCGTGTTACTAAAATCTCTTTGTGTGTTTATTGCAGATATTGCTGTTTTTGACAGTCTTCCGTTTCCTGAACTCTCTAGACTGCAGCTGATAATGACAGAGCTTTATTCATTTATACATTCAGTTTTATGCAGGTTTAATGGAATAGGAGTTAAACACGTTGCCTAAACATGTTGCATGCTTTCTGAGGTTAAACAACAATGAAGCTGAGACAGACTCCAGTCAGCTGCTTGGGTCAGAGGCAACACAGCCATAACCTCATGAGTGTTGAGTTTTAGCTGCATCAGTGCACATTGGTTTGTTAGAACATGAACACTCATAAACGGACAAAGAGCCTGTAGACTAACATGGTTCAGGAAAATGACTGTTTGGGCCAAACACGTCTCCAGACCAGATTTTAGTCGCTGTTTGAGCACTTTCATTGTGGCGTATGAGCAAAAGGTTGATTGTCACAAAAATGTTGTTTGTCCAAAAACAGTAGCTCATTTTAATTCTCGAGAAAGCATTTTTACAGACTAAAGTTCCCTTAGAGTTTGTGAAGTTATAATTTAACACTAACATAAAGAGAAAAATAAAACAAATAATCTGTCACAGGAAGACGTCATTTCTCTAGATCATCTACAAGATTCTGAGGCAAATTCTTACTTCAACAAATGAACTTAAACTTAAATTTTGCTGTACCTGACTCTTGTGTGTCCAGAGTCTGCTGCTGCTCCCAGAGATCGACCCTGTCAGACCTCTGCCCTCTGACCCTGTTGCTGCTGTGGAGATGAGCGGCGCCAGTTTGGCCTGGGACGGAGCTTTACAGAGCGCTCAGCCCAGTCCCAGCCTCCAGCCGACCAAAAGACACCCACACAAAGAGAAGTACGGGGTTAAAACAGGTCATACATGTAGTTATCATAAATATAAGACATTAAATATTAAGTTATTTAAGATATTTAAGATGTCCTGGATGACTGAGAACCTTCACAGGTATGTTCACTGTTAATAAAAAAAGTTGGTTTTATTCTGGTTTGTGCCAGACTTTAGGCTACAGTAGTTCATGACTCCATCTGCTGGTGCTCAGTGGTATAACAGTCCACTCTTTAATTTATATCTTCACAGTTGTTATTTATGAACATTTCAATAATATTTTATCTAAAAATTTATGGAAAAGTGGTTAATAGTGCTTGTCTTTAAGGAGCAGAGACATACGTGTGCTCAAAGACCAAGAGGAAGAGGAGGAGGAGGAAGAAGAGGAGGAAGTGACTGGTTCTCTGCTGAAGAAACCTGGAAACATGAGACTCCAGAGCACACTGCACTGCCTCAACCTCACCATACATCAGGTAATGGACCGTAAACAGGTACAGACCGTAAACAGGTACGGACCGTAAACAGGTACAGACCATAAACAGGTACGGACCGTAAACAGGTACAGACCATAAACAGGTACGGACCGTAAACAGGTACAGACCATAAACAGGTACGGACCGTAAACAGGTACAGACCATAAACAGGTACGGACCGTAAACATGTACAGACCGTAAACAGGTACGGTCCGTAAACATGTACAGACCGTAAACAGGTACGGACCGTAAACAGGTACAGACCATAAACAGGTACGGACCGTAAACATGTACAGACCGTAAACAGGTACAGACCGTAAACAGGTACGGTCCGTAAACAGGTACAGACCATAAACAGGTACGGTCCGTAAACATGTACAGACCGTAAACAGGTACGGACCGTGAACAGGTACAGACCGTAAACAGGTACGGACCGTAAACAGGTACAGACCGTAAACAGGTACGGACCGTAAACATGTACAGACCGTAAACAGGTACAGACCGTAAACAGGTACGGACCATAAACAGGTACGGTCCGTAAACATGTACAGACCGTAAACAGGTACAGACCATAAACAGGTACAGACCCTAAACGGGTACGGACCGTGAACAGGTACAGACCGTAAACAGGTACGGACCATAAACAGGTACAGACCGTGAACGGGTACTGACCGTGAACGGGTACGGACCGTGAACGGGTACGGACCGTGAACAGGTACGGACCGTAAACAGGTACGGACCGTGAACAGGTAAAGACCATAAACAGTTACAGACCTTAAATGTGTGCGGACAGTCAACGCGCGCGGCGTGCCGTAAACGCGCGGCGGCGGTAAACGGGTGCGGACTGTACGCGCGTGCGGACCGTGAACGGGTACGGACTGCGTGAACGGGCACGGACGTGAACAGGTACGGACCGTAAACAGGTACAGACCGTAAACAGGTAAAGACCATAAACAGTTACAGACCTTAAATGTGTGCGGACAGTCAACGCGTGCGGCGGTGTAAACGCGGCGGTGTAAACGGGTGCGGACTGTAACGCGTGCGGACTGTGAACGGGTGCGGACCGTGAACGGTACGGACTGTGAACAGGTACGGACCGTAAACAGGTACAGACCGTAAACAGGTAAAGACCATAAACAGTTACAGACCTTAAATGTGTGCGTACAGTCAACGCCGTGCGGACCGTGAACGCCGCGGACCGTTACGCGCGGCGAGTAAACGCCAGCGGCGGCCGTCGCGCGGCGTAAACGCGTGCGGACCGTGAACGCGCGTGCGGACCGTGAACGGGTACGGACGTGCGTTACGGACTTTTAAAAAAGCAACATGGCGCCGAGGCATGGCGCCGTAGCAAGAGCTCTTTGTGTGTTGTCTGTTTATTTGTTTTTGTCATCAACGCATTTGCCACCTTAAGCTATGACCGCGAGACACTGCTGAAGATTCGTGAGGAAGTTTGTGGATCGTCATTTGTCAGTATTGGTCTGAGGTGTGCTGATTTCAATGTGTGTCCCACTCGAGGCAAGCGAGGCCAGGATTCAAGCCGCGGAGGTCGGGAGCAGAGAGAAAGGACGTGGCGGAGGTATCGCTACACACGCCGTACATTTGAACCCCTGAGCGGGACACTACAGGCTACCAGCGGCGGAAGCGCAGACACCGAGGTAAGCGAGGGGTTGCTTGTAAAACCGCAGCCGCCAGTCGAGGATCCCGCTGCCGTCCATCTACCTGGCGAATGTTCAGTCATTGCCAAATAAAACAGACGACCTGCTGAGTCGTATTAAGGCCCAGCGCGAGGCCCGGGACTGCTCCGTGTTTTGCCTTACAGAGACGTGGTTACACAGCGGCGTGCCGGATTCTTCTTTCCTGCCACCGGGCTTCTGTCCACCGCTCGGACAGGGTGAAGGAGAGCACCGGGAAATCGAAGGGTGGAGGTGTGTGCTTTTAATTAACGAACTTTGGTGCACGGATTGTGTCATTGTGAACAAAACTTGCAACGTTAACTTGGAATGTCTTATTTTGAAATGCCGCCTTTTTATCTCCACGGGAGTTTTCGGTAATGTTCCTGTGTGGAGTTTATATACATCCGCGGCGGACACTTCTGTTGCCTTGAGTGAATTAAGTGACATTGTACACAAATTTGAGAACTCCCATGTTAATGCCGTGGCTATAGTAGCTGGTGATTTTAATAAGAGTAATTTTAAAACTGTCTTTCCCAACTACTATCAGCATGTTAAACATCCAACTAGGGAGCACATATCCTGGACCACTGTTACAGTAACGTAAAATCTGCTTATCAATCTAGTCTTAGACCAGCTTTTGGAAAATCAGATCACTCTTCTGTGTTACTCCTTCCTACATACATACAGAGGAGTAAACAATCAAAACCTTCATGTATTGTTCAGTGCTGGATGAAGGAGAGTGAAATGAAACTACAGGGATGCTTTGATGCTACTGATTGGTCTGTGTTCCATTCAGAAAATTTGGATGAGTTTTGTGATGCAGTGACTGGGTATATTGACTTCTGCATTGATTGTTGTGTTCCCAAAAGGAAATAAACGGCATGCTTGTCAGAACCCGTGGTTTAATGCCGATGTAAATAGGAAAATACAACAGCGGACCGTGGCTTTTAAATCTGGTGATGCTGTTGCTTATAAGTTGTCCAGATACTCTTTGGAGCGGTCTATTAAAGCTGCTAAACGAGTCTATGGAACTAAGATAGAGGACATTTTACGGAGGCGGACCCTCGACGGATGTGGCAAGGGTTAAATTCTATCATCGCTTGGAAACCTAAAGGAGGATCTACCATTAATGTTGACTCCATCCTTGCCAAATGACCTAAACGAGTTTTATTGTCGTTTTGAAACTGAATATGTTGAACCTGTTGTATTTCCGGCTTGTAATGAGCAGAGTTTTACCGTCATTCAGGAGGATGTCCAGAGGATCTTCAGGACGAAGGTTAGGAAGGAACCTGGTCCGGTATTCCTCCTCGTGTCCTTAAACTGTGCTCCGAGCAGCTTGCTCCTGTTCTGACTGATCTCTTTAACATGTCACTTAGGAAGTGCACTGTTCCAGTTAGTTTTAAAAGATCAATCATAATTCCAGTGCCCAAGAAGACACCTGTGACGTGTTTGAATGACTATCGCCAGTGGCCCTCACATCTGTCTTGATGAAAACCTTTGAGCGGCTGGTATTGGACTTTGTTAGAGATCAAATCCCTATGTCTGTGGACCCACTACAGTTTGCATACAGGAAAAACAGAAGTGTTGAGGATGCCATTTCCTTTGCTTTGAACTCTGTCTATAAGCATCTTGATGCACATAAATCATATGCTAGAATGCTATTTATAGACTATAGTTCAGCTTTTAACTCAATGATCCCAACAAAGCTGATTCACAAACTGAAATGTCTTGGACTCGATGATGCCATTTTTAAATGGATTTTAAATTTCCTCACTTGTCGACCACAAAGGGTCAAAATTAATGACTGTATTTCAGAGGAGCTGTATGTTAGCACTGGTTCACCACAGGGGTGTATCTTGAGCCCCCTATTGTTCACACTGTATACTCATGATCTTGTAGCATCCTATGATAACAATATGATAATCAAATATGCTGATGATACAACTATCATTGGGCTGATCAGTTCAAACGATGAATCTCAGTATCGTAAAGAAGTGGAGAATGTTGTTCAATGGAGTAAAAACAACTTGCTTTTGAACACTTCAAAAACATGTGAACTTGTTATCGATTTTTGTCATAATAGGAATCAGTTGCCTATTACCATCGATGATTCTGATGTGCAGATTATTGAGAAATGTAAATTTTTGGGTGTGACTCTTTCTCTTGACTTGAAATGGAGCTCAAATACGACTAGCATTGCTAAGAAAGCGAGACAGCGCCTCTTCTTTTTACGTAGGCTTGAGAGTTTACTCAAAATACTAAGATCCTTTTAAATTTTTACTATTGCGTAATTGAGAGTGTTTTAACTATTTGTATTACTTTGTGGTTTGGTAATCTCACCTTGAAAGAAAAGAAGTCTCTGAACAAAGTGGTTCGCTCAGCCAGGGATCATTGGCTGCACTTTGCCACTCCTGGAGGCTACATATAAAGCTAGACTCTTGAATCGTGCTTTAAAACTTGCTAACGATGCCTCAGGCCATCCTGCAAGGACTTTTTAAGATGCTTCCTCAGGGAGAAGGTATCGATCGATCAAATGTACTACTGATCGCCATTTAAACAGTTTCTTTCCCCAAGCTGTAATCATTTTAAACAAAGCACTTTAAACTAGGCACTTTATATTTATGTCTGATTTTTAATACAGAATTTTACTTTTGAGCTTTTATGTGGCACTTGCTTGTCTGTTTTATGTTATGTCTTTTATATGTCTGACTTTGTACTTTGCACTTTGAGCTTCTGGCACATTTTCTTCCAATGTGGTTTTATACTGCAAATGGCAAATAAAGTGAATTGAATTGAATTGAATTGTGAACGGGTACGGACCGTGAACAGGTACGGACCGTAAACAGGTACGGACCGTGAACGGGTACGGACCGTGAACAGTACGTGACCGGAACGGTACGGACCGTGAACAGGTACGGACCGTAAACAGGTACAGACCGTAAACAGGTAAAGACCATAAACAGTTACAGACCTTAAATGTGTGCGGACAGTCAACGCGTACGGACCGTAAACGCGCCCGAGCGGTAAACGCGTGCGGACCGTAAACGCGTGCGGACCGTGAACGGGTACGGACCGTGAACGGGTACGGACCGTGAACGGGTACGGACCGTAAACGCACGCGGCCGGTAAACGCGTGCGAGCGGTAAACGCGTGCGGACCGTAAACGCGTGCGGACCGTAAACGCGTGCGGACCGTAAACGTGTGCGAACGGTAAACGTGTGCGGACCGTAAACGTGTGCGAGCGGTAAATGTGTGTGGACCGTAAACGCGTGCGAGCGGTAAATGTGTGCGGACCGTAAACGTGTGCGGCGGTAAACGCGCGTGCGGACCGTGAACGTGCGAACGGTAAAGCGTAGCGTGAGCGGTAAGCGGCGTGCGGACTGAACGTGTGCGAGCGGTAAATGTGTGCGGACCGTAAACGTGTGCGAGCGGTAAATGTGTGCGGACCGTAAACGTGTGCGAGCGGTAAACGCGTGCGGACCGTAAACGTGTGCGAGCGGTAAATGTGTGCGGACCGTAAACGTGTGCGAGCGGTAAATGTGCGGACGTGAACGCGTGTGCAAGCGGTAAATGTGTGCGGACCGTGAACGCGTGTGCGAGCGGTAACGCGCGTGCGGACCGTGAACGTGTGCGAGCGGTAAATGTGCGGACCGTGGCGTGTGCGGCGGTAAATGTGTGCGGACCGTGAACGTGTGCGAGCGGTAAACGCGCGGACCGTGAACGTGTGCGGCGGTAAATGTGCGGACCGTGAACGCGTGTGCGGCGGTAAATGTGTGGACCGTGAACGTGTGCGAGCGGTAAATGTGCGGACTGGACGCGTGGCGAGCGGTAAATGTGTGCGGACCGTGAACGTGTGCGGCGGTAAACGCTGTGTAACCTGTATTTGAAAAACAGAAGGTAAGCAGCAAAAGGTAGATTACCTTTTTATAAAATGTTTTTACATTTATGAAAATATTTTCTTAAAATACAGTTACAATTCTATTCTATTTTTTTTCTGTGGTTATAGTTCCAAGTTTAGGTTTACATTTGTTTTTGTCGTTTATTTTCAAGCTGACCCTAGATTGAGGCCATAGGGGCACAAAGGGATTATTGATGTAAACCCACTCTGAACCTTTGGTCTGTTTCAGGGACAGCTGGTGGGAGTCTGTGGAAGTGTGGGAAGTGGAAAATCCTCCTTGATCTCTGCCATTTTGGGTCAGGTCAGTGGTTTTAGTCGGGCTGAATAAAGACAAATTCACAGCAGGTGTGAGTAATACACAGCGCAGCATTTATGAACATTCTGGGAAATACATTTTGAGTAATCACACAGTATGATAGAAGTAGTTATTGCAGTGCCTTAATGCTGATGCTTATAAATTAATCTTAATAATTTATGTATATACTTTACAACAAACAGAGCTGATCTAAGTTCTTTACAATATTAATGAGTTATAGTTATTTACATGGAACAACCCTTACCTGACCTGTAACTGCTCTGTTCCTGCTTTCGGATTGGCTGCTCTTTGATTGGCTGCTCTGTGATTGGCTGCTCTGTGATTGGCTGCTGCTCTGTGATTGGCTGCTGCTCTGTGATTGGCTGCTACTCTGTGATTGGCTGCTGCGTGTTTGGCTGCTCTGTGATTGGCTGCTGCGTGTTTGGCTGCTCTGTGATTGGCTGCTCTGTGATTGGCTGCTCTGTGATTGGCTGCTCTTTGATTGGCTGCTCTTTGATTGGCTGCTCTGTGATTGGCTGCTGCTCTGTGATTGGCTGCTCAGATGGCACTGCTGCAGGGCCGGGTCTCTCTCCGGGGGACGGTGGCCTACGTGGCTCAACAGGCCTGGATCCTGAATGCATCGCTCAGAGACAACATCGTGTTCGGGGAGGACTACAGCGAGGACAGGTCTGTCTCTGGGCTTCATTAGGATTCATATTTATCTTTAATGAATATATGAATGAACTGGTGGTGCTTCTGCTGCAGATACCAGTCGGTCTTGAGCTCCTGCTGCCTCAGACCAGACCTGACTCTGCTGCCTCAGGGAGACCTCACTCAGGTAAACTCACCTGTTTCTGTTTCAGTAGCTCCCATTAAAGCGATGGAGACAGCGTACAATTGAGAAGTTCAGGTTTTAAGCAGATCACACACATGTAACAGTGGAACAGGGCGATTTCCTAACAAAGGTAAACAGTACATTTATATCATCCTGTACATACAGTGGTTTTGTCGAACATTTAATAAACACACTTTTTTGACAAAGGTGACAAACTGGCATAATTCTTTGCTTTGTTTTTTACTATTTCATTCATTTCTGTTTTCTTTGTCTGTTATGTGTTCAAGTGTTTTCTGGATCTCATCAGAAACGTCTAAATAAATCTGCTGACTGATTTTTATATATAATACTAAAATTAAAACTCAACACAGTGGAGCATTGAATAACCAGTCTGCCATGCTTCTGGAAATGTACATCTTATGTAGCTACGTACTGCGTCATTAATTAGCCGATGATGTTTAACGTTGCACTTGTTTGTGCTAAATGGGGACAGAGCTACCGAGATATAGATACTGTAATCCCCGCTTAGCTCTAGAACAACTTTTTTCCTTCAGATCAGAGAACATATAGCCGACTGTTGTCCTGTTCCTTTAGATTTCGGAGAACGTAGAGCCGACTGTTGTCCTGTTCCTTTAGATCGGAGAACGTAGAGCCGACTGTTGTCCTGTTCCTTTAGATCGGAGAACGTAGAGCTGACTGTTGTCCTGTTCCTTTAGATCAGAGAACGTGGAGCTGACTGTTGTCCTGTTCCTTTAGATCAGAGAACGTAGAGCTGACTGTTGTCCTGTTCCTTCAGATCGGAGAACATAGAGCTGACTGTTGTCCTGTTCCTTTAGATTTAGAGAACATAGAGCTGACTGTTGTCCTGTTCCTTCAGATCGGAGAACGTGGAGCTGACTGTTGTCCTGTTCCTTCAGATCAGAGAACGTAGAGCTGACTGTTGTCCTGTTCCTTTAGATCAGAGAACGTAGAGCTGACTGTTGTCCTGTTCCTTCAGATCGGAGAACATAGAGCTGACTGTTGTCCTGTTCCTTCAGATTTAGAGAACGTGGAGCTGACTGTTGTCCTGTTCCTTCAGATCGGAGAACGTGGAGCTGACTGTTGTCCTGTTCCTTCAGATCGGAGAACATAGAGCTGACTGTTGTCCTGTTCCTTCAGATTTAGAGAACATAGAGCTGACTGTTGTCCTGTTCCTTCAGATCAGAGAACGTGGAGCTGACTGTTGTCCTGTTCCTTTAGATCAGAGAACATGGAGCTGACTGTTGTCCTGTTCCTTTAGATCGGAGAACATAGAGCTGACTGTTGTCCTGTTCCTTCAGATTTAGAGAACATAGAGCTGACTGTTGTCCTGTTCCTTCAGATCAGAGAACGTGGAGCTGACTGTTGTCCTGTTCCTTTAGATCAGAGAACGTAGAGCTGACTGTTGTCCTGTTCCTTCAGATCGGAGAACGTGGAGCTGACTGTTGTCCTGTTCCTTCAGATTTAGAGAACGTAGAGCTGACTGTTGTCCTGTTCCTTCAGATCGGAGAACATAGAGCTGACTGTTGTCCTGTTCCTTCAGATCGGAGAACATAGAGCTGACTGTTGTCCTGTTCCTTCAGATCGGAGAACATAGAGCTGACTGTTGTCCTGTTCCTTCAGATTTAGAGAACGTGGAGCTGACTGTTGTCCTGTTCCTTCAGATTTAGAGAACGTGGAGCTGACTGTTGTCCTGTTCCTTCAGATCGGAGAACGTAGAGCTGACTGTTGTCCTGTTCCTTCAGATCGAGAACGTGGAGCTGACTGTTGTCCTGTTCCTTCAGATGGTGGACAGAGGCAGAGGGTGACTGTTGTCCTGTTCCACGGCAGCAGAGACCTGTATTTACTGGAGCTGAGTGCTCTGTCCTCACGTAACCACATCTTCCACAATGCCATCGCAAACAGCTGCAGGACAAGACTGATCTGTTGTCCTGTTCACCAGCTGCAGGTAAACACCACCGACACCACCTACAGGCCCTGCAGAACATTTACTGTCCACTAGAGGTGCCACACTCTCTCTTAAAGGTAACAGGTTTCTTTATTTGTCTCCCTAGGAGAAATTTGTCCAGCTGCATATATAAATACAAACATTTAGACAAAAATATGGACAACAAACAAGAGATAATACACCTTCAATAAATAACACCCCTACCATTAATAGGTGGAGCTAAGCACTGCAGGACGACAAACAATCCTCATTTCCGTTCCTTTTATCTGTGCTCAGTATTTGACAGACTGTGATGATGTAATCCTGATGAGGAAGGGGCGTGGCGAGCGCGGTCACCATGACGACCTGATGAAGCTGAACGGAGACTACGCCGCAATGTTCAACAACTTCCAGCTGAGACGCCCCATCATCGAGGTAAGTTCAAAAGTTGAACTTGTTCAAATCCATTTAAAACCTGTTCAAATCCAACTTAAACACCTAAAACATTTTATTTTTGATAATGTGGCTCATTAAAGGCTGTTGAGTCCTTTAACACGCTCATGTTAAACTCCTGCCTCTGCCCTTGCTGTGTTCAGGCTCCGAGGAAAGCGGCAGTTCTCAGAGGAAACAGACCGACAGTAAACCAGGATCAGTGAAGAACCAGAGCGCAGCCAGAAACCAGACTCCGACAACGGTACCTTGCTCACATTCAGACTAATAGACTTTTATATTATATATATATATATATATATATATATACATTCATTCATTCACTTCCAACCGTTAGTCCCGTATGGGTTGCGGGTGACTGGAGCGTTTCCCTGTTTATAATATAAAATATAATATATATTAAATATATAATATATATTTATAGGGTCTGAGCATGTGCAGAGCAAACTGTAAGTGAACTAACCATAGACATACATAAGAAAGGCTAGATGTCTTACGCAGTCTCTAACGTCATCACCGCCATCTTGAAACAGGCAAGCTTTCTGGCGGACTCCGTGGTACCTGATGTAAGGTGAGTGATCTGCAAACATAAATACTTTTATCTCGCTGAAATCTTGACGGATTTACAAAATGTTTGATTTCTTACAAACGTTAATAATGTGGCTATAATTCTGGATACGTTAGTAGTTACAGTTGAGCTGCTACCCAGCAATTTTACATCAGTGGGAGAGGCAGAATTGCTCTTTCTTTTCAATAAAACTTAAGTTGCACATGATTTGACACCAATCGGATTTTATGACAACTATCTTTTTTATCTATATTACAGTCATTGTGAATGTGGTTGTAGTTATCACTGGCTTTGAATGAGACCTAACCCGTTAAGACATACACAGTACCTGGAAGTGTCACAAACCATTTTGAGTATATAGAAAAATGCCTGTATTTGTATCTGTTTGCCGAATTTATCACCACTGATACAGTCTGAACTGTATGATAATGTCATGCAACTTAATTTATACGGAAAGATCATTCAGGGGTGGCTAGTTCTAGTGTTTTGTTTTTTTTAAGCATAAAACATTTTTAAAGCATGTAGTGAATATCTGTGTACTATACTCCATATATCTTTTTTTTTTTTAAGGTGGCTGGAATAACAACCCTAATGCCAGTTCAAGTACATCTTCAGGAAGCTGATGGCCCGGTGTGGGGTTGTTAAACCATGCAGAGGCAATGTGACAGCACAGGATGACACAGAGTCCCTCCCAGCTGTCATTGTCACCTTTACAAGCCTGTCAGCTGTAGATATGTCCTCTGCAACAAATGAATAAATAGACTTTTGTGTAATTATTCCATATTTTGTGTAGTAATTCTATATCAGAACCCTGATATACAATCCAAATAGTCTACAAGAAACTTCAGAGTGTTACCAAGAGGTTACCACACAGTAAGCCTTTATTATGTAGCCTATGTCTATGTTTTGGGTAACCAAAGTCCTATGGGGAGTTTCGATAGGGCATTTTACAAAACGCATGAGCATACCTTGGCAAATCAATGGTCTAAAGTACTCATATTTCATTCTATATTGATCTGCTTTTGTACATAGCTTTACAAGACCTGGTGCTTGGGCTCAGTTGTGTTTCTAAAGTCATATCAAGAGACCTAGAAGCTGAAATGTGGTCAGTTGAGATGCTTGTTATCCAACAGAAAGAAAAACAATATTCTAGCCTCTATAACTCTGTGCAAGTACTTCACATAATTATTCTGATTGTTTCCTAAGAAACTACAGGGTCTCAGTTTTCTAAAGAGGTCAGGCATTTGATGGTAGGCAAAAATGGCTGGGAACAGTGATCTCTGAAGTAGGCGCAGTGCAATGTCAAGGGAAAAGCCTAGTAAATGGCCCAATCCTCAAGAAGTTAAAATAAACATAATAATTCAAATTATTTTATTATAATATTAACATTATAAAAGTGTGTGTGTGTGTGTATGTATGTATATATATATATATATATATATATATATATATATATATATATTCATTCATTCCTTGGCGTGTGTATATTCATTGCATCTCTATGTTCTGTTCAATGTTATTTTCTTATGGAAGTCCATGGTTATAATTATTCATAAGTATGCAGTGTCATAAGTATATCTCTGACGCGTTTATAACAAACTAAACTGTTTAAAAATCGGTAGAAAATTTAGCAAGTTATGGTTATTTAAAAGTACATGCACCATTAAAACATGTGCATGTACTTTTGTTACAAGTGAGCAAGCTGCCTGTGACAAGATGGCCGCCAGGTGCGGACGTCGACCTCCATTGGCCAACAGCGCGGGGAGACATCTAGCCTTTCTTATGTATGTCTATGGAACTAACTGCCTTCTGTGTCATGTGACCTGAAGGGGAAAAGCAGCAAGTCGGAGGCGTGGCCTGGCCGGTCTACAGACTATATATGGTCGCGTGTGGAGGCGTGGTTTCCTGTTCCCTCATTCTGACTCTGTTCGTCCTCAATGTGGTCTCCTCAGCATTCTGCCAATGGTTCCTCAGCTACTGGGTCCAGCAAGATCAGGACCGCACCAAGACCGAGACCAACCCGAGGTAAGTACTGGGTCCAACAAGACCCAGGTAAGACAGGACCAGGGCTTTTCTGTTTTTAACTGTCTGTGTTTTCTTAGAACTCCACAGAGTCTTTCAGGAACAGCTCCGGTCTGAGTCTGAGGGACAGTCCCATGATGCACCAGTACGCCGCCATCTACGCCTCGTCTATGATGGTCATGCTGCTGCTCAAACTGCTACGAGGGGTCGCCTTTGTCAAGGTCTATACCAACACAAGATAAACCGGGGTTAGACCTGGTTTAGTCCTGGTTTTCAGACTGGTTTAGACTTTAGACTGTTTTTGGTTTTGTAATGACTTGTATTCTTGTCGTCAGGGCACACTGCGAGCCTCGTCCAAACTCCACGATGAACTTTTCCATAAAATACTGCGCTGTCCCATGAAGTTTTTTGACACAACTCCAACTGGACGATCCTCAACCGCTTTTCTAAAGACATGGACGAAGGTAACGGTTTACACAGGCTTTAGCCAGAACACATTATGAACCTGTTAGTTGCCATAGACTGTTTATAATGACTAAGCCCAGGTAGAAACCTCCTGCTGCACTAACCTCAGTCGTATTTTTATTATTGAATAATGTAGTGACAGGGAGCCCCTGAGCCTAAATGATCAGAGAGAACCCTGCTCTGAACTCTCTCTGTTGCCCCCCAGTGGACACACGTTTGCCGCTCCAGGCCGAGATGTTCCTTCAGAACGTCCTGCTGGTCTTCTGTTGCTTGGGGTCATCGGCTGTGTTTTCCCATGGTTCCTTGCGGCGTGGTGGGGCCCCTTGTTCTGCTGTTCTGGGCCCTTCACGGCGTCTCCAGAGTCTTTATCCGGGAGCTCAAACGCCTGGAAAACGCCTCTATGTCACCGCTGCTGTCCCACGTCACTGTCAGCCTGCAGGGCCTGTCCACGTTGCAGGCCTACGGGCGGGGCGGGACTTCCTTTCAATCTACTGCAGTCAATTGGATCAGAACCAGGCCGCCTTCTTCCTCTTCAGCTGCGCCCGCGGTGGTTGGCCGTCGCCTGGACCTCATTAGTGTGGCTCTGATCAGTGTCACGGCTCTGATGATGGTCCTGATGCACGGACTCATCCCCTGCCTACGCTGGGCTCGCCATCTCCTACGCCGTACAGGTACCAGCACTGGACTAGGACCGGACCAGGACCAGGACAGTCTATAACCAATCAGACTCATACGGGACAAAAACCAGACTAAAAACAGAACAAACCCAGATATGCCCCAGTCTACACTGAGCGGGCTGTAATAGAGTCATTTTGGCAAAAGACATTCTGTTTGAGTTCAGGACTAGTGTCCGACAGAGAACCTGCCTTTAGTTTGCAGCACTAAGACCCGTTTTCTGTTTTACATTTTATTCATTCAGCTCCAGTTCTCTCTAACGTTCGGTTCTGTTCAGCTCACAGGGCTGTTCCAGTTCTCTCTAACGTTCGGTTCTGTTCAGCTCACAGGCCTGTTCCAGTTCTCTCTAACGTTCGGTTCTGTTCTGCTCACGAACATGTTCCGGTTCTCTCTAACGTTCGGTTCTGTTCTGCTCACGAACATGTTCCGGTTCTCTCTAACGCCCGGTTCTGTTCTGCTCACAGGCCTGTTCCAGTTCTCTCTAACGTTCGGTTCTGTTCAGCTCACAGGCCTGTTCCGGTTCTCTCTAACGTTCGGTTCTGTTCAGCTCACAGGCCTGTTCCGGTTCTCTCTAACGTTCGGTTCTGTTCAGCTCACGAACAGGCCTGTTCCGGTTCTCTCTAACGTTCGGTTCTGTTCAGCTCACAGGCCTGTTCCAGTTCTCTCTAACGTTCGGTTCTGTTCTGCTCACGCCTGTTCCAGTTCTCTCTAACGTTCGGTTCTGTTCAGCTCACGGGCCTGTTCCGGTTCTCTCTAACGTTCGGTTCTGTTCAGCTCACGGGCCTGTTCCGGTTCTCTCTAACGTTCGGTTCTGTTCAGCTCACAGGCCTGTTCCAGTTCTCTCTAACGTTCGGTTCTGTTCAGCTCACAGGCCTGTTCCAGTTCTCTCTAACGTTCGGTTCTGTTCAGCTCACGAACATGTTCCGGTTCTCTCTAACGTTCGGTTCTGTTCAGCTCACGGGCCTGTTCCGGTTCTCTCTAACGTTCGGTTCTGTTCAGCTCACGGGCCTGTTCCGGTTCTCTCTAACGTTCGGTTCTGTTCAGCTCACAGGCCTGTTCCAGTTCTCTCTAACGCCCGGTTCTGTTCAGCTCACGAACATGTTCCGGTTCTCTCTAACGTTCCGGTTCTGTTCAGCTCACGAACATGTTCCGGTTCTCTCTAACGTTCGGTTCTGTTCAGCTCACGGGCCTGTTCCGGTTCTCTCTAACGTTCGGTTCTGTTCAGCTCACGAACATGTTCCGGTTCTCTCTAACGTTCGGTTCTGTTCAGCTCACGAACCTGTTCCGGTTCTCTCTAACGTTCCGGTTCTGTTCAGCTCACGGGCCTGTTCCGGTTCTCTCTAACGTTCCGGTTCTGTTCAGCTCACGGGCCTGTTCCGGTTCTCTCTAACGTTCGGTTCTGTTCTGCTCACCCATGTTCCAGTTCTCTCTAACGTTCCGGTTCTGTTCTGCTCACGAACATGTTCCGGTTCTCTCTAACGTTCCGGTTCTGTTCTGCTCACAGGCCTGTTCCAGTTCTCTCTAACGTTCCGGTTCTGTTCAGCTCACGGGCCTGTTCTGGTTCTCTCTAACGTTCCGGTTCTGTTCAGCTCACGGGCCTGTTCCGGTTCTCTCTAACGTTCCGGTTCTGTTCAGCTCACGGGCCTGTTCCAGTTCTCTCTAACGTTCCGGTTCTGTTCAGCTCACGGGCCTGTTCCAGTTCTCTCTAACGTTCCGGTTCTGTTCAGCTCACGGGCCTGTTCCAGTTCTCTCTAACGTTCCGGTTCTGTTCTGCTCACGAACATGTTCCGGTTCTCTCTAACGTTCCGGTTCTGTTCTGCTCACAGGCCTGTTCCAGTTCTCTCTAACATTCCGGTTCTGTTCTGCTCACGAACATGTTCCGGTTCTCTCTAACGTTCCGGTTTTGTTCTGCTCACGAACATGTTCCGGTTCTCTCTAACGTTCCGGTTCTGTTCTGCTCACAGGCCTGTTCCAGTTCTCTCGTTCGGTTCTGTTCTGCTCACGAACATGTTCCGGTTCTCTCTAACGTTCCGGTTCTGTTCTGCTCACAGGCCTGTTCCAGTTCTCGCTAACGTTCCGGTTCTGTTCTGCTCACGAACATGTTCCGGTTCTCTCTTTAACGTTCCGGTTTTGTTCTGCTCACGAACATGTTCCGGTTCTCTCTAACGTTCCGGTTCTGTTCAGCTCACGAACATGTTCCGGTTCTCTCTAACGTTCCGGTTCTGTTCAGCTCACGAACATGTTCCGGTTCTCTCTAACGTTCCGGTTCTGTTCAGCTCACGAACATGTTCCGGTTCTCTCCAACGTTCCGGTTCTGTTCAGCTCACGGGCCTGTTCCGGTTCTCTCTAACGTTCCGGTTCTGTTCAGCTCACGGGCCTGTTCCGGTTCTCTCTAACGTTCCGGTTCTGTTCAGCTCACGGGCCTGTTCCGGTTCTCTCTAACGTTCCGGTTCTGTTCTGCTCACAGGCCTGTTCCAGTTCTCTCTAACGTTCCGGTTCTGTTCTGCTCACGAACATGTTCCGGTTCTCTCTAACGTTCCGGTTCTGTTCTGCTCACAGGCCTGTTCCAGTTCTCGCTAACGTTCCGGTTCTGTTCTGCTCACGAACATGTTCCGGTTCTCTCTAACGTTCGGTTCTGTTCAGCTCACGAACATGTTCCGGTTCTCTCTAACGTTCGGTTCTGTTCTGCTCACGAACATGTTCCGGTTCTCTCTAACGTTCGGTTCTGTTCAGCTCACGGGCCTGTTCCGGTTCTCTCTAACGTTCGGTTCTGTTCAGCTCACGAACATGTTCCGGTTCTCTCTAACGTTCGGTTCTGTTCAGCTCACGGGCCTGTTCCGGTTCTCTCTAACGTTCGGTTCTGTTCTGCTCACGGGCCTGTTCCAGTTCTCTCTAACGTTCGGTTCTGTTCAGCTCACGGGCCTGTTCCAGTTCTCTCTAACGCCCGGTTCTGTTCAGCTCACGGGCCTGTTCCAGTTCTCTCTAACGTTCCGGTTCTGTTCAGCTCACAGGCCTGTTCCAGTTCACGGTGAGGCTGGCATCTGAGACTGAGGCCCGGTTCACTTCAGTCGAGAGGATCCACCACTACATCCAGGTACTGAGCCCTAGGATTAATTACATGTCCCTCTTTAGAAGATCTATGTTGGCCTGTGCAGTGTCAGTAGTAGTTATAATTTTTTCTGACGACTGCACTCTGTCCTTGTAAGAATCCATTCTGGTCCAGTTCACATTAGACACTTTACCTGTTCTTACCAAAACCAAAACAACCAACAGACATAAAGTGGTCTAAAAGTACAGTCAGGCTCTAGTCCTTGTTATCTAGTTCCTCTGAGTATTGTGCTGTTGGTCCTCTGTCCAAGAACAGTTCTGTCCCACTCAGACAGACTTTTGATTTCTGTGGAGGTGGCGCCCAAAACCACAGCCACAAAAGGTTTTCTGGTGCATGGACAATGATTTCAACAAGTCCATAAATGTCTTCAGTTTCTTTTTATTGGCACATTTGGCTGTTCCAATGATTTCAACAAGTCCATAAATGTCTTCAGTTTCTTTTTATTGGCACATTTGGCTGTTCAATGATTTGCCTCCACATTCCTGATGTTTTTGGGGCTTTTAGGACAAACACTGGAGGTACGAACTTCAGACTCCTGTCACAGTAGCTCTAAAAACTTAAGAAGTCTGGTTTAAGTCAGAATAAAGTGTGCCTCCTCTGCTGATCAGTACACCTAGACCCAGACTGACTCTAACCCTTTTTGGTCCCGGTCTAGTCCCTGTCCCAGGAGGCTCCGGCCCGGGTCCAGGCCCGTGCTCCGCCTAAGGACTGGCCTCAGGAGGGTCAGCTAGACTTCAGGGATGTGCAGATGCGTTACCACGACGACCTGCCTCTGGTGCTGGACCGCATCACCTTCAGCATCCGGCCCAAGGAGAAGATCGGCATTGTGGGACGCACGGGATCGGGTCAGGGGCGGGGCTTAAGTGATTTGGGGTGGGCATATATGTTCAGGGGAGGGGCTTCAACTGTGGTGAATAATCCAAGGGCAGAGCTAAAGATGGAGAGGGTGGGATCAGTCTCTGTGAAACACTGATTTAATAGTTTTAGTTCAATTGTACTGTGATTGGTTATGTCAGTGAAGGGGGAGGGTCTAACTCCTCCAATTGGTCGCTTGTTGTCAATCAACTTGTACAGCCCTGTATGTTAGCTCAATGGACATTCAGTTCAAGTAACATCACAAGCTAATGTTTTGTGTTCCACCACATTCTAAAGTCTCTCTGTGACCCTCAGGGAAGTCGTCTCTGGGCGTGGTGCTGTTCCGGTTGGTGGAGCGCTGCGGAGGCTCCATCCTCATCGACGGAGTGGACGTCTCTGACATCGGACTGGCTGACCTTCGCAGTAAACTATCAATCATCCCCCAGGAGCCGGTGCTGTTCAGCGGCACGGTCCGGTTCAACTTGGACCCGACTGGACAGTTCTCAGAGGACCAGATCTGGGACGCGCTGGAGCGGAGCCACATGAAGGACTGTGTGAGTACAGCACGGACTCAGCAGGTCTAGGTCTGACTCACAAAGACCGGGTGGAGTTCTTAGTTGAGCCTTAAGGCCTGTTCACACCGGGACCAATTTTGCGGCGATATTCGCGACATTTGACTCCTCGTGACTAAACAATGGCGCCAATGTGAGCGTTCACACCGACGCGAAACGCCACGCCAGTAAAGCGTCAGATTTTAAAAAACGCCTCGGGTTTGTTTTTTTGGTTTGACGCGCCGCGTCAAAAACTATACGGCCAATGAGATTAGAGCTTTTGCTCACGTGTCTGGAGATTCTGAAGTTACAGTAAAACACAACTTGGGGGCGCTCAAACACAAAACGGTCACACATACATAACGACGAAGAAGATATAAGCCAAGGAGCCTCTACACACCTTTATTTACGATCTATGGTACACACTGCCGGGAAGAAATAAGATGAAGAAGATGCAAGGCAAGATGAATGTAGAGCTGCTGGTCTCGTTGGTGTCGGAAACAAAGAACTTATGACAAACGCGACATCGATTACAAAAATTACTTAATTAAGCGAGTGTCAGAAGCGTAAAGTTGCGCAGCGCCACCTTGTGTACCGGGGTATTTCTGTTTTACATTAAGCGCCCTCTAATGTCAGGGAATGAATTTGCATGTTTACTCGGCTCATTGTCAGCGGAAATCGCTGAGTGTGAACACAGAAAACACGTTGAAAACGCTGTCAAATAACACGCACCGATATTCGTCCAGGTGTGTACGGGTCTTTAAGGTGGAATTGTTCTGTCAGCTGTGCTTTACTCTAGACTGGAAAGAGGCGACAGGTTTTGTGGAAGGAAAGCTAAAATTAGCAGAACAAAGCTAGAAATTGAAGAACAATAGCTGAACCTGACTGATAAAAAGAAAATAGATTTTTTTTAAAGGAAAATGTTTATAATAAACAGTGAAAGTGAAATACGAAATATCAGAACGTATACATTTTCTGAAAGAGAACCATCTTTGTAATGTTTATAATACATATGAGTATGTGAGTAATAATGTTTATAATACATATGAGTATGTGAGTAATAATGTTTATAATACATATGAGTATGTGAGTAATAATGTTTATAATACATATGAGTATGTGAGTAATAATGTTTATAATACATATGAGTATGTGAGTAATAATGTTTATAATACATATGAGTATGTGAGTAATAATGTTTATAATACATATGAGTATGTGAGTAATAATGTTTATAATACATATGAGTATGTGAGTAATAATGTTTATAATACTTATAATGAGCGGCAGTAGCTCAGTGGGTAGAGCAGTCGTCTTTCAACCGGAAGGTAGGTGGTTCGATTCTCACTCTCCCCAAGGTTCAAACTGTCGTTGTGTCCTTGGGCAAGACACTTAACCCACCTTTCCTCCAGTGGCTGTAACACTGGTGATTACTGTAGAACAATCTGACTCAACATCCTCTAGCCTCTCATGAGTGTCCAGACCCTGAATAGAGACTCTTTGGGACCATGTGATGATCTCAGGAAGACTTAAACATTCTTCTTCTATAGATCATCATGTGGTACCACTTAAACAAATCCAAGGTTCTGTATTTACACATTATAAACATGTTTTATAAATGTTTTTCTTTCAATGATGGATAAACTTGTGCTTGGCCTGATCTCAGTCCATGATGTGTAACTGAAAGAAGTATTTAATGGACACATTCCTTTATTCAGGAATTGTCTTTATTCAGATGCCTGTATGTTTCACTTTCTTTCCCAGAGCTCTGATAAAACCTGTTTTGTTCTATATCAACGGGCTCATTTGATCCCCTGCATCCCAATGATAAGTGTATTTTAACATCTTTTTTACTTATCTGTAGGTGTTCTTAATCCGGCCTGCTGTGTTGAATCATATTTTCTGTTTATGTTATAATCTGTAGGTGAGCGGTCTTCCTCTGAAGCTGGACTCTGAGCTGGTGGAAAATGGAGAGAACTTCTCTTTGGGCGAGAGACAGTTACTGTGTGTGGCCAGAGCCCTGCTGCGACGCTGTAAGGTAAACAGACACCTGCAACAAGCCCCACCCCTTTTCACTGGATGGTTTAGCCCCTTAACGTTCCAGCTAACAATGGTAAGAGTACTATTCATCCAGAAAGAGTTGTACGTATAATTTGCACAATGAGTAGCACTAAGGTAAAAGGGGAGAGAAAATAAAGTACAAAATATAACAGACATAAGACAAAACGAAAAGAAAATGACCAACAATAGCAGTAAGGTAATAGTTAAACAAGGTTAGTTAGTGATTGGGTGAAGTCATTTATTGTCAAACAACTGTGTTTACTCTTTTTAAAACAGAAACTTCCCAAATGACCCTGATCTAAAGTTTACAGACCCTGGTGATTTTGGACTGAGAACATGCACAAGTGACACAAACAGGTTTGAACGGCTCCTAAAGGTAACCCTCCTCACCTGTGACCTGTGACCTGTTTGTGATCAGTGTCAAAGGTCAGAGAGTTTCTGGGCTCCTGACAGACCCTTGCATCTTTCATCCAGTGCTGCTGATGTTTCTGTCTGAGTCATGGGAAAGAAAAATAATTGTCAAAGGATCTTTGGGAAAAGGTAATTAAACTGTAAAAAACAGGAAAGGGATTTAAAAAAAAGATATCCAAAGAATTGAGAATGCCAGTCAGCAGTGTTCAAACTCTAACTAAGAAGTGGAAAATGAAAAGGTCAGGTAGACCAACAAACATTTCAGTCACAACTGACAGGACAATTATTTAGGATGCAAAGAAAAACCACAAATAACTTCAGCTGAAATACAGGACTCTCTGAAAAAAAAGTGGTGTGGTTGTTTCCAGATGCACAATAAGACATTTCTGTTCTGCTTCAGGACATCAGCGCTGTATTCCTCGTAGAATTGGAGCTTGTGGCAACGATAGTCCAGAGCCCTGTGCATCCTCCGCGTTTGACTCGAGATAACGGAAGCGTTGTCCCTGACCCGAAACAACAGCTTTAATGTTGTCCAACTTACTGCCAGGGGTTCAAATGAGGATTTGAAGTTGGTGGATAGCAATGTTCTATGCAAGTCCGCAATGTACGCTGGAGTCAATGCTCCGCTAGCTGAGCTCTCCCCTACCATCCTGTCCTGTTTGCTGTGTTTAGTTTAAGACATCTTTCTGGGCTTTGTACTATTACCCAACTTATTGGAAGCCCAACAGACTTAGATATGTGCAGTAAAAAGAGAGTTTGATGTGCAAGAATAAAAAAGTGTTGTGGAAGCTAGTGAGCCTTGGCCATCACCTGCAAACCAGACGTCACCCCCAACTTAGATTTGATTATCAGACAATCAGTAACACTTTAGATCTGAGGGCACATTTGATTTGTGCGTGCATCCGGTCTCTCTGGTCCTGGTCCAAGTCCGGTCTCTCTGGTCCTGGTCCAAGTCCGGACTCTCTGGTCCTGGTCTAAGTCCGGTCTCTCTGGTCCTGGTCTAAGTCCGGTCTCTCTGGTCCTGGTCCAAGTCCGGACTCTCTGGTCCTGGTCTAAGTCCGGTCTCTCTGGTCCTGGTCTAAGTCCGGTCTCTCTGGTCCTGGTCTAAGTCCGGTCTCTCTGGTCCTGGTCCAAGTCCGGACTCTCTGGTCCTGGTCCAAGTCCGGACTCTCTGGTCCTGGTCCAAGTCCGGTCTCTCTGGTCCTGGTCCAAGTCCGGACTCTCTGGTCCTGGTCTAAGTCCGGTCTCTCTGGTCCTGGTCTAAGTCCGGTCTCTCTGGTCCTGGTCCAAGTCCGGACTCTCTGGTCCTGGTCTAAGTCCGGACTCTCTGGTCCTGGTCTAAGTCCGGTCTCTCTGGTCCTGGTCTAAGTCCGGTCTCTCTGGTCCTGGTCTAAGTCCGGTCTCTCTGGTCCTGGTCTAAGTCCGGTCTCTCTGGTCCTGGTCTAAGTCCGGTCTCTCTGGTCCTGGTCTAAGTCCGGTCTCTCTGGTCCTGCAGGTCCTGGTGGTGGATGAGGCAACAGCAGCGATGGACCCAGAGACGGACTCTCTGATCCAGGAGACCATCAGGACCTCGTTCCAGGACTGTACCACCCTCACCATCGCCCACCGTCTGCAGTCTCTCTTGGGCTCAGACCGGGTCCTGGTCCTGCACCGGGGACAGGTAAGTCCAGAGCCAGAGTGGGTCCTGGGACTCTTAATACAATACACGGTAGCAGCGCCCTCTGCAGGCAAATGGAAAGTCACACAATGAAGCTTTAAAGGTCAACCTTCAGTTTGGCGTAGTCAGCAGGGTCTTAACACTGACACTAAATAACCTAACCTCAAATGGTCAAGGTCAAACTGTTTGGTCTGATCCTAACGCTCTGATTGGTCTGATCCTAACGCTGCGCTCTGATTGGTCTAATCCTAACGCTGCGCTCTGATTGGTCAAGGTGGTGGAGTTCGACGAGCCGACCAAGCTGCTGGCCAATGAGAACTCTCGACTCAGGTCCATGTTGGCCGCCCTCGACAACAAGCCGTCTGTGAGAGGATGAGGAGGTCGAAGGTCGTCCCTGGGGTCAGTGGTCAGCCTGCCCCTGTGTGAAGTCAGGACCGAGTTCCGTGTTGCGTTCATGGACATTTTACTGTTGCTTTTTTGCGGCAGAGGCGAGTTTGAACACATTTGTGTCAAAACCACTGTAAAATTAATGTTTTTAAAAGATCGTTTAGAGCCAAACTCTGAGGTTAGCATTAGCATTTCTCTGTTAATGACCTCAGAGTTTAGTTCGACTGTGGTTAATGTGAAGTTAAATGTGACCTTCAAACCCTCAGTGCAGATAATTACATAGTTTTGAATGTGTTATGATAAGTTTGTGTTCATTCTTTTGGGCTGGTTCTTAGTTAGGTCTTCCATTTGTTGAATTTAGACTGTATTTAAAATACACAACGATATCTGCATAAAAACAGGTAATTATTCTACACTTGACCTGCTGTTCTCTCTGTTTAGGGCATAATTGTTTAAAAGCAAGCCAATATTTATGATTAAAGTGTTTGTTTGCTCTGCTGTAAAACTGTACAAAGAAGAATGATGTGTGTTTAAATGAAATTCTAAAAAAACAAAAACTGGATGAGTGTAAATGCATTTGAAGATTGTTTCTGAAAAAATCAAAATGTATTGTTCTTTATAAACACTTTGATTTTATTTAATAATCTATGTCTAGGCTTTTTACAGTAAATAAATCATATAACATTTAATTGAACAAGAGTTGTTTGGTTTAGCCCCGGTGTAGTCTTGAACAGATTTTAGTTGGATGTGAACATGTGTTAGTGGGTCTGGTGTGAACAGCAGGGGGCGGTAATGATCCTAAAGTGTAGTTGTGGAGTGTGTCAGGGCCGTTAGCTGCAGCTAAAGCTACAGACACAGTTTGTAAAAATGTCTAAAGGCCAGAAGCTGAGAGCTTTGGTGAATGAGCGCCTGACTGCGGCAGCGGAAGAGATATTTGAGCTGTTTGAAAGAACCATAGCGGAGTATGAGGAGGAAGTGCACAGGTTCAAACAAAGGAACAACACACAACAACAACTACTGGACCAAGTGTTGGAGCCACGAGTGCTCTTACACAGAACAGGTCGGTTCTGTTTCCTCAAAGTGTCTCGGGGCCGTTTTGGGGAAAGTTTTCAAAGCAGTTGCTGTTTCAAAGTTTAGTTGTGTCTTTGGTCCTGTTCTTACGGTACAGGAGCTGAGAGAGGAGGAGGAGACAGGAGCTGCTCCAGTCTCCTCTTCCTCTCTCTGCTCCTGTCTCCTCTTCCTCTCTCTGCTCCTGTCTCCTCCTCCTCTCTCTGCTCCTGTCTCCTCTTCCTCTCTCTGCTCCTGGCCCCTCCTCCTCCTGTCCTGTCTCCTCCTCCTCTCTGTCCTGGCCCCTCCTCCTCTCTGTCCTGGCTCCTCCTCCTCTCTGTCCTGTCCTGGCTCCTCTTCCTCTCTCTGCTCCTGGCCCCTCCTCCTCCTGTCCTGTCTCCTCCTCCTCTCCGTCCTGGCCCCTCCTCCTCTCTGTCCTGGCTCCTCCTCCTCTCTGTCCTGTCCTGGCTCCTCTTCCTCTCTCTGCTCCTGGCTCCTCTTCCTCTCTCTGCTCCTGGCTCCTCTTCCTCTCTCTGCTCCTGTCTCCTCCTCCTCTCCGTCCTGGCTCCTCCTCCTCTCTGTCCTGTCCTGGCTCCTCTTCCTCTCTCTGCTCCTGGCTCCTCTTCCTCTCTCTGCTCCTGGCTCCTCTTCCTCTCTCTGCTCCTGGCTCCTCTTCCTCTCTCTGCTCCTGGCTCCTCTTCCTCTCTCTGCTCCTGGCTCCTCTTCCTCTCTCTGCTCCTGGCTCCTCTTCCTCTCTCTGCTCCTGGCTCCTCTTCCTCTCTCTGCTCCTGGCTCCTCTTCCTCTCTCTGCTCCTGGCTCCTCTTCCTCTCTCTGCTCCTGGCTCCTCCTCCTCTCTCTGCTCCTGTCTCCTCTTCCTCTCTCTGCTCCTGTCTCCTCCTCCTCTCTCTGCTCCTGTCTCCTCCTCCTCTCTCTGCTCCTGTCTCCTCTTCCTCTCTCTGCTCCTGTCTCCTCCTCCTCTCTCTGCTCCTGTCTCCTCTTCCTCTCTCTGCTCCTGGCCCCTCCTCCTCCTGTCCTGTCTCCTCCTCCTCTCTGTCCTGGCTCCTCCTCCTCTCTGTCCTGTCCTGGCTCCTCCTCCTCTCTGTCCTGTCCTGGCTCCTCCTCCTCTCTGTCCTGGCTCCTCCTCCTCCTGACTCGTCTTGTTCTGAAATCCTGCGCTGCAACAAAACCCATCCAAACCTTTTAAAAAGAGTTATTGTTAAGCTCAAGTAGATTTTTCTGAAGCTTCTTTACGAGAGTGATGACTCTCTGTTCTGTGTCCTGCAGGTGTTCAGTTTGTGCCGGTGAAGAGTGAAGAAGAGGTGGGCCCCAGTCTGGAGCCCCCACACATTAAACGGGAACCAGAGGAAGAGCCGCTCCCTTTCCTTCCTGCACCTGTAAAAACTGAAAATGATGAAGAGTCCTCTGTGCTTCATCAAAGAGCACCTGAGGTGAACAGAGAGGAAACTAATGGAGAGGACTGTGGAGCAGAAGCAGGCCTCAGCTTAGTTCCACTCACACTCTCTCTCAGTGAAGATGGGGTCCAGTCCACATCTTCACTGAGAGTGTGTGAGTACCCGGAGAGAACCCACGGTAACACGTGGAGGACATGCAGACTCCTCACAGAAAGACCGGAGTCGGCCGAGAATGTTTGAGTCGGCCGGGTTTTGAACTCACAACCTTGCAGTGAGGCAGGAGTGCTAACCACTCTACCACGTGCACCCCTATGAATGAATGAGAATGAATGAAAAAAATTGAAAAAAAATGAAAAAGATTCTGATAAAAAGTTATTTTTATTAAAGATGGTGCGTTTACCGTCCCTGGTACAGTCCCTCTGAGCGCAGTGTTGGAGGTGCTGTTGTGTCCCAGGTTCAGTGAAGGCAGCTGTGGTTCAGAGGTAGAGTCCTTTTTGTTCAGGTTTTACACAAAAAACATGATTCTGTCCAAAACTGAACAGGCCTCAAATGAGAACAAAGTCAAAACACTTCCATGATCATTTCAAAGCGTTTCCCTGAAAACTTGTAAATCTGAAACAGAAAATATAAACTGGATTCCTGAGAAGACATTAAAACTAAAAGTGTGTTATTTTAATTATATATATTTATCAAAGGTAAACATTTCATAATTGTTATAAATCTTTTACATTTTTTCCATCAGTTCTTAAATAATTCAAGTCTCTTTATTGCATTGAGTTAGAAAACACCACAGTAAAAAGTGAAGGAAGGAGGGAAGGAAACGAGAAAGTAGGAGACAGGGAGGCAGGTCGGTGCTGGAGCGGATCGGTCGGGAGTCGCTCCGTTAACTCAAGAGACTTCTTCAAACGTGGAGTTGTAAAAAGAGAAGTAAATATAAGAGTGTCATTTTAAATAAGTGTCATTAATAAACATCATCTTCAACTTTTGAATTTGTTGCAGGAACCAATCAGAACAGAGCGTGTCTCTGGCCGATCCAATCAGCAGCGACATGACTTCAGGCCGAAACATTCACGTCTCTCAGAGCAACTGCAGCCGTCGTGGAAACGGGTGAGGAGGGGCGGGGCGAGGAGTGCGCTGCGCTGTGATTGGACAGCTGTGCCTCTGTGTTTTGATGCGGCTGAGAGGAAAACACCGCGCTCTGATTGGTCGAATGAGAGGAGGGTTCTGTGTTATTGTGACTGGTCTGCTCTGTCTGCGCTGCGCTCTGATTGGCTGTCTGCGCTGCACTCTGATTGGCCGAGGGGAAGAGCAGCTGGTGCAGCGTCGGCGGAGGTTGTGGTGCAGCCGTCTCTGGGTCTGGTAGAAGGTCTCCACGGCGGCGCTCTTCATCGCCCGGCAACCAGGTCCTCATACAGCGGCACCGTGTACATCCTGGAGGTCTGCAGTGGGGCATGATGGGAAATGGAGTCAGTTAAACATTTACACTTTAAACATGTACAAGCAATAAAAATGGTTTAATAAGAACTATTTCCTCAGTAACTCTTAGGTCTCCAGTTTTAGAATCATTTTCTTTGACCGATAGAAAATAGACAGCTCTAGTCCTCTACTACTCAAAGCAGACTTAATGACACTTTAATTCACAGATTTAACAATGATTTTTCTCTAAATTGTTGCTGAGTCAAAGCAGACTGTGAACTCCGACCCTTTTTTCTCAACTTCTGTCCCTATAAACCTGTGAAAGCCATGTGGTTAAAAACCTGAAATAGTTTGTAATAAAAATGTTAAATAAAAAGATAAATAGTTAAATTTAAGATAAAAAACGATTTAACAGATTAAAATGTGTCAGTATGGCTCTAATCTAGACTGCTATAAACTGATGTGTATGATGTCATCAGGCAGGTTGAGTGGACACACAGACTATCGACCTGAAACACTGCCTGTGTCTCTGAAAGGACAGTAATAACTGCTGATGTGGGTCTGATACTGACGTGTTTCTGTAGAAAAGCCCTGACTCGGGGCAGTTCGGGGTAAAACAGGTTCCTGACGACCATCTGCAGCCATCGGATCTGGACCTCAGCGTTCAGCGAGTGGAAGAGAGAAGAGTAGGAGCTGCACAGACACTGCATCACGTCTGAGAAAGAAAGCATGAGAGAAAACAGGATAAACACCATGTCAGGAGGTCAGGAGGTCAAGGGGTCAGAGAGACGTACCAAGGGCAATGGGCGACAGGTCCAACAACCGGTCCAGGAACAGCACCACCTGGAACGTGCTCCAGGATGACAGGTCAAAGGTCGCCAGGTGCTGGGGGTCAGAGGGGTTGCTCCACTGAGCACAAAGGTCACACACAGGACGGGTCAGAGCGCCCCCTGCTGACAGGTCCGGTTCAAACAGAGGAGCCCCACATCCACTGAGCCATCGCTCGAACTCCAGACCTGCCCCAGACCAGAGTTAGACCAGAGTTAGACCAGGGTTAGACCAGAGTTAGACCAGAGTTAGACCAGAGTTAGACCAGAGTTAGACCAGAGTTAGACCAGAGTTAGACCAGAGTTAGACCAGGGTTAGACCAGAGTTAGACCAGAGTTAGACCAGGGTTAGACCAGAGTTAGACCAGAGTTAGACCAGGGTTAGACCAGAGTTAGACCAGAGTTAGACCAGGGTTAGACCAGGGTTAGACCAGGGTTAGACCAGGGTTAGACCAGGGTTAGACCAGAGTTAGACCAGAGTTAGACCAGGGTTAGACCAGAGTTAGACCAGAGTTAGACCAGGGTTAGACCAGAGTTAGACCAGGGTTAGACCAGGGTTAGACCAGAGTTAGATCAGAGTTAGATCAGAGTTAGATCAGAGTTAGATCAGAGTTAGACCAGAGTTAGATCAGAGTTAGATCAGAGTTAGATCAGAGTTAGATCAGAGTTAGACCAGAGTTAGACCAGGGTTAGACCAGAGGTTAGACCAGAGTTAGACCAGGGTTAGACCAGAGTTAGACCAGGTTAGACCAGGGTTAGACCAGGGTTAGACCAGGGTTAGACCAGAGTTAGACCAGAGTTAGACCTGAGTTAGACCAGGTTAGACCAGGTTAGACCAGGGTTAGACCAGAGTTAGACCAGGGTTAGACCAGAGTTAGACCAGAGTTAGACCAGGGTTAGACCAGAGTTAGACCAGAGTTAGACCAGGGTTAGACCAGGGTTAGACCAGAGTTAGACCAGGGGTTAGACCAGGTTTAGACCAGGTTGAGACCAGAGTTAGACCAGGTTTAGACCAGAGTTAGACCAGAGTTAGACCAGAGTTAGACCAGATTTAGACCAGATTTAGACCAGATTTAGACCAGATTTAGACCAGGTTTAGACCAGGTTTAGACCAGAGTTAGACCAGAGTTAGACCAGAGTTAGACCAGAGTTAGACCAGATTTAGACCAGAGTTAGACCAGGGTTAGACCAGGGTTAGACCAGGGTTAGACCAGGGTTAGACCAGGGTTAGACCAGAGTTAGACCAGAGTTAGACCAGGGTTAGACCAGGGTTAGACCACAGTTAGACCAGAGTTAGACCAGAGTTAGACCAGGGTTAGACCAGGTTTAGACCAGAGTAAGACCAGGTTTAGACCAGATTTAGACCAGGGTTAGACCAGGTTTAGACCAGAGTTAGACCAGGTTTAGACCAGAGTAGACCAGGTTTAGACCAGATTTAGACCAGGGTTAGACCAGGTTTAGACCAGGTTTAGACCAGAGTAAGACCAGGTTTAGACCAGGGTTAGACCAGGTTTAGACCAGGTTTAGACCAGAGTAAGACCAGGTTTAGACCAGGGTTAGACCAGGTTTAGACCAGAGTAAGACCAGGGTTAGACCAGGTTTAGACCAGGGTTAGACCAGGGTTAGACCAGGGTTAGACCAGGGTTAGACCAGAGTTAGACCAGGGTTAGACCAGGGTTAGACCAGGGTTAGACCAGAGTTAGACCAGAGTTAGACCTGAGTTAGACCAGGGTTAGACCAGGGTTAGACCAGGGTTAGACCAGAGTTAGACCAGGGTTAGACCAGAGTTAGACCAGAGTTAGACCAGGGTTAGACCAGAGTTAGACCAGAGTTAGACCAGGGTTAGACCAGGAGTTAGACCAGAGTTAGACCAGGG
Organism: Neodontobutis hainanensis; assembly: GCA_024349245.1. NCBI lineage: Eukaryota > Metazoa > Chordata > Actinopteri > Gobiiformes > Odontobutidae > Neodontobutis > Neodontobutis hainanensis. Next base: position 44,497 of record JALDNG010001273.1, read on the forward strand.
TTAGACCAGGTTTAGACCAGGTTGAGACCAGAGTTAGACCAGGTTTAGACCAGAGTTAGACCAGAGTTAGACCAGAGTTAGACCAGAGTTAGACCAGATTTAGACCAGATTTAGACCAGATTTAGACCAGGTTTAGACCAGGTTTAGACCAGGTTTAGACCAGAGTTAGACCAGAGTTAGACCAGGTTTAGACCAGATTTAGACCAGAGTTAGACCAGGGTTAGACCAGGGTTAGACCAGGGTTAGACCAGGGTTAGACCAGGGTTAGACCACAGTTAGACCAGAGTTAGACCAGGGTTAGACCAGGGTTAGACCACAGTTAGACCAGAGTTAGACCAGAGTTAGACCAGGTTTAGACCAGGTTTAGATCAGAGTTAGACAAGAGTTAGACAAGGTTTAGACCAGAGTTGGACTAGAGTTAGACCAGGTTTAGACCATACTAAAACCAGGTTTAGACCAAGTTTAGACCAGAGTTAGATGAGAGTTAGACAAGGTGTATACCAGAGCTAGACTAGAGTTAGACCAGGGTTAGACCAAGTTTAGACCAGGTTTAAACGAGAGTAAGACCAGGTTTAGGCCAGACTAAGACCAGGTTTAGACCAGAGTTAGACCAGAGTTAGACCAGAGTTAGACCAGAGTTAGACCAGAGTTAGACCAGGATTAGACCAGAGTTAGACCAGAGTTAGACCAGAGTTAGACCAGAGTTAGACCAGAGTTAGACCAGGGTTAGACCAGGGTTAGACCAGAGTTAGACCAGAGTTAGACCAGAGTTAGATCAGAGTTAGACCAGGGTTAGACCAGTGTTAGACCAGAATTATACCAGTGTTAGACCAGTGTTAGACCAGAGTTAAACCAGGGTTAGACCAGAGTTAGACCAGAGTTAGACCAGTGTTAGACCAGAGTTAGACCAGAGAGAGACCAGTGTTAGACTAGTGTTAGACCAGTGTTAGACCAGTGTTAGACCAGTGTTAGACCAGTGTTAGACCAGTGTTAGACCAGAGTTAGACCAGAGTTAGACCAGAGTTAGACCAGAGTTAGACCAGAGTTAGACCAGAGTTAGACCAGTGTTAGACCAGGGTTAGACCAGAGAGAGACCAGAGTTAGACCAGGGTTAGACCAGTGTTAGACCAGTGTTAGACCAGGGTTAGACCAGAGTTAGACCAGAGTTAGACCAGAGTTAGACCAGGGTTAGACCAGGGTTAGACCAGAGTTAGACCAGAGTTAGACCAGGGTTAGACCAGGGTTAGACCAGGGTTAGACCAGAGTTAGACCAGAGTTAGACCAGGGTTAGACCTGAGTTAGACCAGAGTTAGACCAGGGTTAGACCAGAGTTAGACCAGGGTTAGACCAGGGTTAGACCAGGGTTAGACCAGAGTTAGATCAGAGTTAGATCAGAGTTAGATCAGAGTTAGACCAGAGTTAGACCAGAGTTAGACCAGAGTTAGACCAGAGTTAGACCAGAGTTAGACCAGGGTTAGACCAGGGTTAGACCAGAGTTAGACCAGGGTTAGACCAGAGTTAGACCAGGGTTAGACCAGGGTTAGACCAGAGTTAGACCAGAGTTAGACCAGAGTTAGACCAGAGTTAGACCAGGGTTAGACCAGGGTTAGACCAGGGTTAGACCAGAGTTAGACCAGAGTTAGACCAGAGTTAGACCAGAGTTAGACCAGGGTTAGACCAGAGTTAGACCAGAGTTAGACCAGGGTTAGACCAGGGTTAGACCAGAGTTAGACCAGGGTTAGACCAGGTTTAGACCAGGTTGAGACCAGAGTTACACCAGGTTTAGACCAGAGTTAGACCAGAGTTAGACCAGAGTTAGACCAGAGTTAGACCAGAGTTAGACCAGATTTAGACCAGATTTAGACCAGATTTAGACCAGATTTAGACCAGGTTTAGACCAGGTTTAGACCAGAGTTAGACCAGAGTTAGACCAGAGTTAGACCAGAGTTAGACCAGATTTAGACCAGAGTTAGACCAGGTTAGACCAGGGTTAGACCAGGGTTAGACCAGGGTTAGACCAGGGTTAGACCACAGTTAGACCAGAGTTAGACCAGGGTTAGACCAGGGTTAGACCACAGTTAGACCAGAGTTAGACCAGAGTTAGACCAGGGTTAGACCAGGTTTAGACCAGAGTAAGACCAGGTTTAGACCAGATTTAGACCAGGGTTAGACCAGGTTTAGACCAGAGTTAGACCAGGTTAGACCAGAGTAAGACCAGGTTTAGACCAGATTTAGACCAGGGTTAGACCAGGTTTAGACCAGGTTTAGACCAGAGTAAGACCAGGTTTAGACCAGGGTTAGACCAGGTTTAGACCAGGTTTAGACCAGAGTAAGACCAGGTTTAGACCAGGGTTAGACCAGGTTTAGACCAGAGTAAGACCAGGGTTAGACCAGGGTTAGACCAGGGTTAGACCAGATTTAGACCAGAGTTAGACCAGAGTTAGACCAGAGTTAGACCAGAGTTAGACCAGGTTTAGACCAGAGTTAGACCAGAGTTAGACCAGAGTTAGACCAGAGTTAGACCAGAGTTAGACCAGGGTTAGACCAGAGTTAGACCAGGGTTAGACCAGGGTTAGACCAGAGTTAGACCAGAGTTAGACCAGAGTTAGACCAGAGTTAGACCAGTGTTAGACCAGTGTTAGACCAGAATTATACCAGTGTTAGACCAGTGTTAGACCAGAGTTAAACCAGGGTTAGACCAGAGTTAGACCAGAGTTAGACCAGTGTTAGACCAGAGTTAGACCAGAGAGACCAGTGTTAGACCAGTGTTAGACCAGGGTTAGACCAGAGAGAGACCAGAGTTAGACCAGGGTTAGACCAGGTGTTAGACCAGTGTTAGACCAGTGTTAGACCAGTGTTAGACCAGTGTTAGACCAGAGTTAGACCAGGGTTAGACCAGGGTTAGACCTGAGTTAGACCGGGGTTAGACCAGAGTTAGACCAGGGTTAGACCAGAGTTAGACAAAGTGTCTGTATAATCTCTTACAAGAAGAAAATGATCCAATAAAAATACAGAGAAAGAACAAATATAAAGCACTGAGGTTGTGACTGTTTGTGGGGCTGCAGTTCCTGACCGTCTCTGCTGGTGGCGCTGTGGAGCTCTGGGAAACGTTGCAGGAAGAATTCGATCAGGTCCTGGGCCATGACGCTTTTGAATTTAAATTCTGAGATGTAGTCCTGCGCAGAGAGGGTCAGGTTAGTCTGGGGTCACAGGTCAGGCCAGTATTTATCAGAGTTAGTGTTGGTTCTGACCCTGAGGAAGCAGTCAAAGTGCTGTCGGTCTCCACTGAGCTCACACAGGTACGACACAAAGCAGAAGCCCTTCTCGTAGGTGAACAGGTTCATGAGGGAGCTGGGGTTTACACCTGCCACACAGAAACCATCCAGACTCAGAGTTAAACCTCCTCCCACCAAAACACTGAGCTCCACGAGTCTGGACCTGGTCTGAGGCTGGACTAACCTGGCTCCAGTTTGATGTGCAGTTTACTGACGGGGTTGTTGTCTCCGAATAAACGCAGCTGTCTGTGGAGAGCGTCCAGACGAACCACGGTCTCCAGACACGTGAACGCCTCACCTGGAACAACACAGAGACTTCAGGTGACGTTTTTTTTTTATTGCAACTGACCAATAGTTTTATAGTGCCAGACCCTGAGGAGTTGTTGTCCATTATTTCTCAGAGAATGTTTTTACTGTGGACCTGAGTGGGATGTGTTTCCAATAGAACTTTTCTGAGTAATTTAAATGTGCTCTTATCAATTTAAAGGAAAAAAATACTAAATACACACAACATTATAAAGCACAGTTAAAGCAGAGTATCTGCAGGTTTCTGAGATTTCACTTTAAGACTTTTTAAGACCTTTTTTTTAGCATCTAAAATTAAATTTCATAGCAAAGAATAAACAACAGGTAATGTCCAGTCCACGCACCTAACGAACACGCTGCAAACGTGTAATTTGTTGGTTGGTTCCACCTATTTTGTTCTGCGTGACAAAAACGTAACGTTACATTATTTTAAAATGAAAATAAAATGTTCTGTACGTTGTCGGTTCATTTTAAGACCTTTGAAACATGTATTTAAGACTTTTAACGCTAAATAAGGCCTTATTTTTACATTATGGAATTGAATACCTTGTAAGACTTTTAAGGATCCGCAGACACTCTGTTAAAGGAAAAGTTTTGAGAAGAGAAAGTGAATCAGTGAAATGCAACAGAAGTCCACAGTTTGGCAGCAGCAGCTAAATCCCTCTCAGCTTTTTGTGCAGCCTCTGTGCTAATCCCTCTGTGTAGTACATAGACTTTAGTTAAACTACAACAATCAGCTCGGTAGTACTATACCGGTTTTGTGGGTACATTTATTTTATTCCTGCCACACGCCTCAAGAGCGATCCTTCTTTGTGTTAACATCTTTAACTCCTACACAGGCCTCAGTAGCTCTGTTTTTGTGTTTGATTAGACTCATTTCTTCTTCAGTGTCTAAACTCTTACCGTAGGCCTCTGTAGTGATCCGTCTCTGGGCGTACGTGGCCAGCCCCTCGCTCAGCCACATCTCTTCCCACGTGGCGTTGGTGACGGCGTTCCCGAACCAGCCGTGAGCGATCTCGTGCACCACGTCGACGAGCAGGAACTCGCTGCTCTCCAGGATGGAGGCGATGATGAAGGTGAGGCAGGGGTTCTCCATGGCCACGATGGGGAAGGAGGGCGGCAGGAAGACCAGGTCACATCTGGAGGAGGGAGAAAAATAACAGCTGTTCATGTCAGAGCCATCACAACATCACAGGCCTCTGCCCCGGGTCTTTATGTGCCTCTGTGGATGCTTGATGCTAGTTACAAATGAAGTTCCATTCACCTGAACACAGGTAGACAGAGACTGACTTTTAAGAGACCACTATAATGTTTGTGGCACAGGAGGTGTGTCACTGTAGGTCCTCTCCAGGTTCCTTTCTTTGTCCAAACACAGGCATGTTCAGGAGAATTAATCAAAACTAATCAATGTAATGAATCCAAACAGCCCCCAGTGAATAAATGTGTGTCTCTAAGTGTTAACCCTGCCACTAACTGTCCAGTGTCCTGACTGAACCCGCCTCAGGCCCAGAGGAGCTGACACAGGCTCCAGCTGTGACTAACAACACTTGTCCTCTAAATAAAGTTCAACAACCAACGAAGAATAGAACCCTAAAAGAGAGTTTGTGTTTTAAAGCTGCCTCTGCACTCACCTGCCCCACAGGTGCAGCCCAAACAGCTGCTCCGCCACGGTCAGCCACCGCTCCACACTGCCCCTAGCTTCTGCACTGCACGACAGCAGGCACGGCTCCGCCCACACACGGCTCCTGACCAATCACAGAGCAGCACAGGTCAAGCACAGAAACACAGATTAATATGAAAGGAACTGGAACAAACAGAGTGTCTGATAATCTCACAGTGAGTCGGAGTTAAATGTTGGATAAATGTCTCTGGTGTGGGGTCTTTTTACCGAGGCCCAACGTCCACGTGCTGCAGATCGCCCGCCACCAGAGCCACCAGGTACGCACGGCACCGGGAACTCCATGGAGAACTGGAAAACCCGGTCTTGTTTGGAGAAAGAACTGCGGGAGGCGCTCATCAGGACCGTGAAGCCGTCTGGGACCTGAGCCGAGGACAGGACAGACAGAGGGGTTAAACTGAGACAGATGTGTTCAGGTGTTGCTACAGACTCCAGACACGAGTCAAAGCCCCCTGTGCTCCTGTGGATTAAGTCAGAGAATAAAGAGTCAGCTGCTTTAAGAGTTTGCTGTTTCTGTCTCTTCATTGTAGTCTTTTCCCATAATCTATTCAAAGACCAAAATATCTCAGAGCTTCAATTTTTTACTTGACAAGTCCATAAGAACTTCTGGACCTTTAAATCCCACAATATCCAATATTTACAAATGACAGGGCCTCTCTGGATCTTGCTCTTTATGAGATCACTCATCTGCCTCCTACTCTCTCAGACACTAACCCTGCCAGGATGGATTTGTCTGAAATGAAAGAACTATAATCACTGACGTCACCATGACTGTCCTCCGCTGCAGCCGTGCATTTTGTTTAACTTTAAGACAAACTTTTAGAACTCCTAATTAAAAGGGATCCAGCTGCAGCTCAGGACAAACTAAAGGAGCTACTACTGGAGGTTAGCATCACCAGCTAGAACTGTAGTAGTGTCTCTTACCCTGATGGTGGCGCTGTAGCAGCTCTTCACAGCTGGAGTGTCAAAGCAGGGGAAGAAGGAGCGGTTACAGACGGAGTGTCCCTGAGTGAAGACCAGCGGCCGAGTCTGTCCACAGGTGAGTTCAGGCTCCAGCCACCAGATCTGCACCAGAACAGGACCAGAACAGGACCAGAACAGGACATATATAACACCAGAACAGGACCAGAACAGGACCAGAACAGGACATATATAACACCAGAACAGGACCAGAACAGGACCAGAACAGGACCAGAACAGGACATATATAACACCAGAACAGGACCAGAACAGGACCAGAACAGGACCAGAACAGGACCAGAACAGGACATATATAACACCAGAACAGGACCAGAACAGGACCAGAACAGGACATATATAACACCAGAACAGGACCAGAACAGGACCAGAACAGGACCAGAACAGGACCAGAACAGGTCCAGAACAGGACATATATAACACCAGAACAGGACCAGAACAGGACCAGAACAGGACCAGAACAGGACATATATAACACCAGATCTGCACCAGAACAGGACCAGAACAGGACCAGAACAGGACATATATAACACCAGAACAGGACCAGAACAGGACCAGAACAGGACCAGAACAGGACATATATAACACCAGAACAGGACCAGAACAGGACCAGAACAGGACCAGAACAGGACATATATAACACCAGAACAGGACCAGAACAGGACCAGAACAGGACATATATAACACCAGAACAGGACCAGAACAGGACCAGAACAGGACCAGAACAGGTCCAGAACAGGACATATATAACACCAGAACAGGACCAGAACAGGACCAGAACAGGTCCAGAACAGGACATATATAACACCAGAACAGGACCAGAACAGGACCAGAACAGGACCAGAACAGGTCCAGAACAGGTCCAGAACAGGTCCAGAACAGGTCCAGATCTGCACCAGAACAGGACATATATAACACCAGATCTGCACCAGAACAGGACCAGAACAGGACATATATAACACCAGATCTGCACCAGAACAGGACCAGAACAGGTCCAGAACAGGACATATATAACACCAGATCTGCACCAGAACAGGACCAGAACAGGACCAGAACAGGACATATATAACACCAGAACAGGACCAGAACAGGACCAGAACAGGACCAGAACAGGTCCAGAACAGGTCAGAACAGGTCCAGATCTGCACCAGAACAGGACCAGAACAGGACCAGAACAGGACATATATAACACCAGAACAGGACCAGAACAGGACCAGAACAGGTCCAGAACAGGTCCAGATCTGCACCAGAACAGGACATATATAACACCCGATCTGCACCAGAGGAAACTTCACAGGAGAGTTGAGCACTCGATGTAATGATTATAATAAACCACTGACCAGCGGGTCCGTCCGAGGTGCTGTAGAACAGGACCGTGACCTGGACCGGTCTCGGTCCAGAACCTGAGGCAGACTGATGTTCAGAGCCAGAACAGGCCAGTAATCCGCGAAGGGCTCTACGGTGTGGGTGAGCGACAGGGGCTGGTCCTGGGGGCGCTCAGGGTTTTTAAAGTCCACGGACCGAATGAGAAGAGACGGGTGCGAGTCCAGGACCAGGCTCTGGAAGCGGGACCAGGTCCAGGACCATCCAGCCGCTCATCTCCTTCAGAGCAAAGTTCAGCTGCAGGTCCAGGTGGAAGTGCCGCAGGTCGAAACAGCTGTAGTTGGAGGCTGAGGCCACATCCAACTGGGGCAGCGCTCTGAGCCAGGGGCCGAGGAACAGCGCCTCCTGGAGGACGTCAGGAGCGGCGGCAGCAGAGCGCGAGAACTCTGTAGGTCCGACATGGTCCAGAACCAGAAACAACACTGGGGTTGAACTTTTCTTGAATTGGACTAAACGTGTGGAAAAACAGGCTAAAGCAAGACCAATCAAGGACTAAACCAGGACTAAACAGGGCTGAACCAGGATTAAAGGGATAAAAACAAGAGCAAATCCAGGAATGAGCCAGAACTCATCAGGACTAAAAACCCCACAAAAAATGAATTAAACCCATATAAAGAGAAGCTTAATCATTCTCCTTATTTCTCGCATAAAGAATAATGTGCTGGATTTTCCAAAAATGTCTCCGAACATGATAAACCTAAAGCCAACAATTGCTTCAAAATCTGTCTCCTATGTAAAAAAAATATTAAAATGATCTTAATTTAAAACATAAGTCTTAAAAGGAAGTGACTTTAAGGACACTTATGTGAAAACTGAGGAATTCCTGGAATCCTGTTCACTTTTTCTTAATAATAAAAATAAATAAGGCAACTTCAACGCTACATAAACAAATCAGAAATGCTAAACTAAAGTCAAGAAATGCTTTGGAAAATAGCAAGTCTCAACAAAAGTGAGGACACTTGGGAAGTGTTTAAACCGAAATTAAACCCAGTAAAATTTAAACTAAGGAGTGTTTTAGCGAGAAAAATAAAAATATAAAACAGCTTTGGTTGAACTTAATCTAGTGTTAGCTGAATTAGCTTAGCATTAGCTTAAACAGGCACTAAAGGTTGAAAAGTGACCGAATTAGTCTTATTTAATAAATTAACGGGGAAATGGAAGCATATTCGGATAATAACAAACAACCAGGCGAACAAAAGCGTAACTTGAGATTTATGTCTATGTTATATCCATCAGAACAGACACCGGCTACTGCTGTGGGGTCAAGCCGGCAAAGACTCTCTTTACCCCAGAACAGCGTGTGTCTGCGCAGCGGAAAGACAAAAAGACCGGACTCCTACTCTTATCTCAGCCGGGAAGGCTTTACTGTTGCCCTGATACAAGGTTTGTTTAGCGCCGTGTCTAAGGAGCTCCTGAGCTCAGTGAGAGGACGGTGCTTCTGCTCTGAGCTCAGGCGGGGAAGGCGCTCTGTTGCCCTGATACAAGGTTTGTAGTTTACCGCAGTGTCATTGGGGCTCCACGAAAATACAAACCCGGTCCCGGCTTTGCGTCCAGCTGAAGAAAGTGCACTATCGAAGGCAAACATGGTCTGAAGTTTGTAGCAGTGTCTGTCGAGCTCCAGTGCTAGGCGGAGTCTCCTGGACCAAGCCTAGCGGGGAAAGCGCACTCTCGGCCGGATTCAGAGTCTGAACTCTCCCGCTGAGGATCCGCGGAGGTCCGGAGGGAAACGAGGACACGGACAGAGACGGGGACAGAGGGGGTTAAACGGGAGGAGGCATACGGGACAGACTGGAGGACAGGCGGCGGAGACCGGGGACACAAACAGGAAGTAAAGAGCTCCAGGATAAAGTTTAATCAGACAGAGGGGGCGCTGTGGAGCCACTCCGACATGTCATTCATTCATTCTTGCCTTATTTATTTCTTAGTTATTTTTCTGTCTCCCTTCCTTTTCTTTCCACCGTCCTTCCCTTACATTCTACCTTACTTTCAATCCATTTTCCATATTTCCTTCTTACTTTTTCTCTGTAATGGAGTCATATGTTCAGTTTGAAGGGAGTGAGTTAAGAAGGGCCTCTAGTACTCTAAGCACTTTGAGTTACCCAGTGTATGAATTGTGCTATATAAATAAAATTGCCTTGCCTTGCCTAGTGGCCATATTTTAAATTACACTGACAGCCGCCCATAATAAAAACATGTTGCTAATTTCTACTAAATTCAAAGTCACATTTTACAAACATAATTGACAGAAAATTACAAAAACACACACAATTATAAACTGATTGTTATTCATTTAAATTTTTATGTATTTTTGTCAGTTTCCAGTAAAAGGCGGATGTGTAAATTTCTTGGAGTTCGTCAGTTTCCGTCACTGACCAGAGATTCAGCTTCAGAATAAAAGGCCAGACCAGTGAAGACGTAAAGTTTGCGATTGGTTAAAGTAAAAAACAAACAAAAGAAGCACATTTTTATGTTCATTACAATAAACTTGATTTTAAATGTGTTTTTTTTTTTGTGAATATCCCCTGGGAACACGGCCCACAGTAAAATGGTTCAGCTATGGTTTTAGTGCAGCTCAAACCCTTAACTGCTGCGTTTTAATGGAGCAGGCCGAGGTTCTCAAAAGCCTCTCAAAGAAGTGTTTTTTACACAAGCAGCCTAAGTGCCTTTGAGCTTATTATTCGCCTCAGAAAAATAGTTTGCATGAACTTGACAGTGTTTTTACACGGATACCCTTCCTAAAACCACCGTCTCCATCTACCGGGCTTGGGACTGGCACACGTAGACTGTGGCTGGAGTTGATCCCTGCTCCCAAACCGAGTGCACTGACCACACCACCACAGGGGAGCTTTATACATTTTACAAAATTTATCTAAAAATAAAATTGTTTGGCTTTTTAATGAAAATGTCAATGTGCCCAAAGTTAAGAATAAACGTCTGTGGAGGTTCTCGTTCATCCAGGTCATGAAATATACATCTAAACAGAGTTTTATTTGGTACTGTACGGACACCTCACTTTTATTGTGAAGGGCGTGAAACAGGAGGAAATGCTGAACGTCTTGACGTCGTCGCGAGGAGGAGCAGCATCCCCAGCATCAGGACCAGCTTAGACGAGGTCTGTGCTGGGACTGGACCGGGACCATGTCGGACGAGACGCGCGTGATCTACCACCTAGAGGACCAGCAGACGCCATACCTTGTGCGCATTGGCGTGCCCGCGCAGCGCGTCACCCTGCTAGACGTGAAGCTGGTCCTGAACAAACCGAACGCGCGGTTCTTCTTCAGGTCCGAGGACCGGGACTTCGGGTGAGTGCGGGTCAGACCAGGTCCAGACCAGGTCCAGACGAGGTTCACAGGGATTAAAGACCAGAGACCACGTGACCCCAGCGAATATTTAATAACAACGTGCCTCCTTTGATCTTCTGGTTTAGTCCTGGTTTAGTCCTGGTTTAGACCTGGTTTAGTCCTGGTTTAGTCCTGGTTTAGTCCTGGTATTATTTTGAATAAAAGCTGATGAGATCCATTGGATTTGTCCAGTGTGTGTCCAGTGTGAGTTCAGTGTGTGTCCAGTGTGTGTCCAGTGTGAGTCCAGTGTGTGTCCAGTGTGAGTCCAGTGTGTGTCCAGTGTGTGTCCAGTGTGAGTCCAGTGTGTGTCCAGTGTGGTTCCAGTGTGGTTCCAGTGTGAGTCCAGTGTGAGTCCAGTGTGTGTCCAGTGTGAGTCCAGTGTGAGTCCAGTGTGTGTCCAGTGTGTGTCCAGTGTGTGTCCAGTGTGTGTCCAGTGTGTGTCCAGTGTGTGTCCAGTGTGAGTCCAGTGTGTGTCCAGTGTGGTTCCAGTGTGAGTCCAGTGTGAGTCCAGTGTGTGTCCAGTGTGTGTCCAGTGTGAGTCCAGTGTGGTTCCAGTGTGTGTCCAGTGTGTGTCCAGTGTGTGTCCAGTGTGAGTCCAGTGTGGTTCCAGTGTGTGTCCAGTGTGGTTCCAGTGTGAGTCCAGTGTGAGTCCAGTGTGTGTCCAGTGTGAGTCAGTGTGAGTCCAGTGTGGTTCAGTGTGAGTCAGTGTGGTTCAGTGTGAGTCAGTGTGTGTCCAGTGTGTGTCCAGTGTGAGTCAAGTGTGGTTCCAGTGTGTGTCCAGTGTGGTTCCAGTGTGAGTCCAGTGTGAGTCCAGTGTGTGTCCAGTGTGAGTCCAGTGTGAGTCCAGTGTGGTTCCAGTGTGAGTCCAGTGTGGTTCCAGTGTGAGTCCAGTGTGTGTCCAGTGTGAATCCAGTGTGTGTCCAGTGTGTGTCCAGTGTGAGTCCAGTGTGGTTCCAGTGTGAGTCCAGTGTGTGTCCAGTGTGAATCCAGTGTGTGTCCAGTGTGTGTCCAGTGTGTGGATAGTTACAGAGGGCACTAACATTCATTAATTTGATTAAAAATCAGGGAGTTATGTAATAGGTTGAACAGTGACAGTTTTAAATTAATTGGATTCACAAGCTTCAGTTACAATATAATACAGTTTGTCAGTTGAATCTGATTTTTTTCAGTTAGATTTGCTTAGACTGTCTCGTCTTCAATGCAGCTATATATTCTTTTTTATGAAAGTCAGAGTCAATAGAAAAACATGCCCCCTGGTGGTGGCTGCACATTTCGCCATGAGGATAATAAAAAGGATAACAAAAAGTCAAGTGATACCGTGATACTGCCACAGACATGAACTCTCTCAGGGGCAGGGCCCCAGAGCTGCTGCACTGGCCCCATGCCTAACGCTACATCTCTGGAATGAAATAATTCTCAGAGGCCTGTTGTGTGACTGACCTACCTCACTCTGTAACAGCAGCAGCTGAGCCAGGCCTGTTGTGTGACTCACCTACCTCACTCTGTAACAGCAGCAGCTGAGCCAGGCCTGTTGTGTGACTGACCTACCTCACTCTGTAACAGCAGCAGCTGAGCCAGGCCTGTTGTGTGACTGACCTACCTCACTCTGTAACAGCAGCAGCTGATCCAGGCCTGTTGTGTGACTGACCTACCTCACTCTGTAACAGCAGCAGCTGATCCAGGCCTGTTGTGTGACTGACCTACCTCACTCTGTAACAGCAGCAGCTGAGCCAGGCCTGTTGTGTGACTGACCTACCTCACTCTGTAACAGCAGCAGCTGAGCCAGGCCTGTTGTGTGACTGACCTACCTCACTCTGTAACAGCAGCAGCTGAGCCAGGCCTGTTGTGTGACTGACCTACCTCACTCTGTAACAGCAGCAGCTGAGCCAGGCCTGTTGTGTGACTGACCTACCTCACTCTGTAACAGCAGCAGCTGATCCAGGCCTGTTGTGTGACTGACCTACCTCACTCTGTAACAGCAGCAGCTGATCCAGGCCTGTTGTGTGACTGACCTACCTCACTCTGTAACAGCAGCAGCTGAGCCTGGCCTGTTGTGTGACTGACCTACCTCACTCTGTAACAGCAGCAGCTGATCCAGGCCTGTTGTGTGACTCACCTACCTCACTCTGTAACAGCAGCAGCTGAGCCTGGCCTGTTGTGTGACTGACCTACCTCACTCTGTAACAGCAGCAGCTGAGCCAGGCCTGTTGTGTGACTGACCTACCTCACTCTGTAACAGCAGCAGCTGAGCCAGGCCTGTTGTGTGACTGACCTACCTCACTCTGTAACAGCAGCAGCTGATCCAGGCCTGTTGTGTGACTGACCTACCTCACTCTGTAACAGCAGCAGCTGATCCAGGCCTGTTGTGTGACTGACCTACCTCACTCTGTAACAGCAGCAGCTGAGCCTGGCCTGTTGTGTGACTGACCTACCTCACTCTGTAACAGCAGCAGCTGAGCCAGTGAGCCTCAGTGGACAGTGGTCTGTGGTGTGTGTGTGGGATTACAAAGACTAACATGCCTGTCCCTGTGTCAGAGTGGTGAAGGAGGAGATCAGTGACGATGGCGCCCCTCTGCCCTGTGTGAACGGACGAGTCGTCTGCTGGGTGAGACACAACTCCAACAAAACACACTTTCACTTCTGTCTTTGTCCGCTCAATCTGCTCCTGCTGTTCCAGCTGGTCTCAGGAGACACTCAGCCAGACTTCAGAGGCTCTGACGTCCTGTCAGTGGCCACGCCCACCAGCGTAGTCCCACCCATCGGCCTGACCCCGCCCCCAGGTCATGCCCTGCCCCCTTTAGAGCGGACAGAAGGAATCGGAGACTCCAGACCTCCGTCCTTCCAGTGAGTATTATAGACCATCATAGTCCTGGTTTAGACCTGTTTAGGCCTGGTTTAGACCTGGTTTAGACCTGGTTTAGACCTGGTTTAGACCTGGTTTAGACCTGTTTAGGCCTGGTTTAGACCTGGTTTAGACCTGGTTTAGACCTGGTTTAGACCTGGTTTAGACCTGTTTAGGCCTGGTTTAGACCTGGTTTAACTAGGTCTTTGTTCCTCAGTGCTGCGGTTCAGGAGGAGCGGACAGAAGGACACAGTAGAGACGTCTCTGTCGTTGGTGAGTCTTCTTTAAACTGGGACGACATAAGTTTTTGAAATAATTAGCTAAATTATGTAGCAGTAAAGTTAATATTTATTGTTTTTTAGTAAAAAATAATTAAAATAAAAAATAATTGTGAAGAAATTCTGAAGAGATTGAACTTTAACATGTTTATAAAGAGATTTATTTAAGCGTTCTGATTGGCTGCTCTCTCTTTAGACGGGCGGCTGAATGGCCACGCCCACCAACACCAGAGAAGGGCGGGACTCGGTGGAGGAAGCTCATCCAATCAGCAAAGAGTTGCGGGACCTAGAGGAGACAGCTCGTCCAATCAGCAGCAGAGCAGTGAGCTGGAGACGACCAGTGTGTGTTCTTCTGGAGGAGACTCTGGAGGACGGTCTGTGGACTTTATAAACCTTCACCACGTCACAAACGGCTTTATTATCACTGCTGTTTATAGAAGAAAAAAACATTTTACAGGAGGTGATCTCATCTTCAAACTTAGTTTTCCTGGTCCTAATCCAGTCCAATCTGGGTCCTGGTCTGGTCCTGTCCTGGTCTAGTCCTGGTCAGTTGGATCTCAGACTGCAGTTCTCTCCTCCTCCACCAGGGGGAGCAGTCCTGATCCTGTAGAAGCCTTTAAAGAAATAAACCAGTTCAAGTCCATTTTCTGTTTCTTTGCCTTTAGCGCTTCTTTTTTTCTGCTCCAAAAACCCTGTTCACCCGAGGCCCCGCCCCCTGCGCTGATTGGCTGCTGTGGGTCATGTGACTGAGAGTAT
>JALDNG010001274.1:0-63678 GCA_024349245.1 Neodontobutis hainanensis
TAACCTTAAGGGTTAGTGAGTAGTGAGTAAAAAGTGTGTTTGAGAGAGTGGGATTGGGATCCGATTTTGGATTAAATACATTCAATTGATTTTATTGGAAGAAGTTGATTCAGTCTGAATAATGAGATCGAACATTAGTCAGCCTGAATGTGAAAAAGCCTTAACTTGTGATAAGTTAATCCATCTGAGGGAAAATAGCAAGCGAGATACAGACCTAAAGTTAAAAGCTAAAAGTTGTGTGTTAGAATAAAAGTTGTATGATATGGCCATTGTTAAATGGAGAATGTCTAATGTCTAATAATGTAAACCAGAACAAAGGTTTAATGTTTTGCGTTTAGAAAATTGTTGTAAGCGGTGAATTTCAACAACATGAGAGAGAGAAGAGATTTCGAAAGAAGTACACACATGTATTTTTATAAATGTGGGAGCCTCTAAGTATCAGTCTCTCCACTCGACAACAGTGGTCCCCTCTGCACTCCCCCCACACCCCTGCTCCCTTTCGGCTGAGGGAAGCTGCAGACAGACAGAAGCAACACAGACGCGGTAAGATAAACAAATCCAGACAAATGTTTATTTTAAATTGTATCTATTAAGAAAGACCAAAACTCCTCATTTGACCCAAACTGCCCTGTCTATATGGATACTTTTGACATGAAAGTGACACATTTTAAACTGGTTTCTTGCAGCTTCTCTGGGTGACATCATTTTCCAATCAATTCAGCACAACTGTTGAACAATGGCTCCATCAAAACCCAAGTTAAAAAATTAATGAGGATAATCAAACCCATTTTTTCTTAATGGCATGCTGGCATTTTCACGTGTAATAACTGTCAATTTGAAGTTTAACATTTAAACCAAGTAAACTATAGTTAGTAGACAAAGTAATGCCACTTGGTTTTATTTACTTCAATAAACTAGAATCATCACTTACAGTTTTCCCCACCAACCAAAAGATAATTTCTGACTGTTTTCTAAAACAATGGTGGTCAGTTTTGCGCAATGTCCTTTATTCCTCTTAACTTCAAATCCAACTTGACTTGGATCAATTAAGTTTAGAAGCTGGACTTGTCCAGGCTGCATCAGACCAGTTTCTATTTTAGTTTTTTTTTAGAAAACTATGTTCATTGCTGAAAGCAGCAGAACAAAGTTTTACAGCAGAGTCACACAGTGGCTCAAACATCAAAAAGAGGTGCACTTAACTTTGCTGCTAACAAGAAGGCTTTTAGCCCGGTTTCTACCATTTAGCTTGGTAAAGACTACAGATCAGCCTTCAGAAATGCTAATGATATTTCTAGGGATCTACAGCATCATAATGTGAAGCTGGGATTTCAGATCTGAGGGCAAAGCAACGTAATTTTTAGTGGGATCAACAGAAAATGGGTCCACAATCCACATTTGTCCCTTTCTGGGATCCTCAGGAAAGTAGTCACCAAATTTCACTGCCAGTTATCCATGAAGTGAAAACATTCCTGAGCCATATTCCGTGTGGGTAGCTCTTCACATGTCTTTGTGCAAAGTACTATCCCAGCAATAGTGAACAAAAACCAGTAGCAGTGCAGCATTTGTGACATCAGTAGACTTGTCTAGTAGCAACAAGAGAAACGGGCTGCTTTTTATTCTTTCTAGCAACTGACGCTCCATGTCTATGTCTAATACGGTGACTAGCAATGCTGTTTGAGAGTGGGATGGTTAGCAGCTTTTTTGCAGCAGCCTCTCCATCTTATGGCACATATTTACAGCGGCAGGTAGAACAAACTCCTTCGCTATGGTGATTGGCTTTCAAACTGTATTTAGAATTTTCAGTCAATGATACAGACCATTTCTGCATCTGAAGCTCATTTTCCCACAAGCAATGAATGTTTGGTTTCTAGATGCCGCTTCAGTTTTGAAGGCTTCAGTGCTTCATTGGATAGCGTCAGCCCACACTCCACACACTGGGCTATCAGCTCTGCCCCGTCCCCTCCATTCACAAATCCGTACTAAAGGAAGTCATGATTGTCCTTGCTGCAAAATCTTGACTTTTGGGCTGGGTTGGCACAACTTTGGCCTCCCCTTTTCCATTTGAAAAACTTCTCCATAACTTTTGCTACAGGCTATGGTCATAGACATACATAAGAAAGGCTAGATGTCTCACGGCACAGTCTCCGACGGCATCACCGGCGGCCATCTTGAAACAGGCAAGCTTCCTATCGGACTCCATGGTACCTGATGTAAGGTGAGTGATCTGCACGAACATAAATACTTTTATCTCGCTGAAATCTTGACGGATTTACAAAATGTTTGATTTCTTACAAACGTTAATAATGTGGCTATAATTCTGGATGCGTGAACATGTTGAAATTGCAGCTTTTCTTTTCGAAAGACGACTTAATCGTGCAGCATAGTTGTGTATCACGGCTAACGTTACCTGTGCAAGTTATCAAGGCTGAGACCACCATCGAGCTGTTCAGTTATAGTTTTACTGACACCAATAACGATTTTATGACAACTATTTTTTTATCTATATTACAGTCATTGTGAATGTGGTTGTAGTTATTAGCTGGCTTTGAGTGAGACCTAACGTTAGTAGTTAGAGTTTAGCTGTTACCCAGCAATTTTACATCAGTGGGAGAGGCAGAATTGCTCTTTCTTTTCAATATAACTTAAGTTGCACATGATTTCCAATCGGTTTGGTTTGTTAAAAACATCTTATTATTTTTATTTTTTGTAAAATGTGTTTTCTGAAGACATGCACATTAACCCTAACCCTAAGACATACACAGTACCTGGAAGTGTCACAAACCATTTTGAGTATATAGAAAAATGCCTGTATTTGTATCTGTTTGCCGAATTTATCACCACTGATACAGTCTGAACTGTATGATAATGTCATGCAACTTAATTTATACGGAAAGATCATTCAGGGGTGGCTAGTTCTAGTGTTTTTTTTTTAAGCATAAAACATTTTTAAAGCATGTAGTGAATATCTGTGTACTATACTCCATATATCTTTTTTTTTGTTTTAAGGTGGCTGGAATAACAACCCTAATGCCAGTTCAAGTACATCTTCAGGAAGCTGATGGCCCGGTGTGGGGTTGTTAAACCATGCAGAGGCAATGTGACAGCACAGGATGACACAGAGTCCCTCCCAGCTGTCATTGTCACCTCTACAAGCCTGTCAGCTGTAGATATGTCCTCTGCAACAAATGAATAAATAGACTTTTGTGTAATTATTCCATATTTTGTGTAGTAATTCTATATCAGAACCCCTGATATACAATCCAAATAGTCTACAAGAAACTTCAGAGTGTTACCAAGAGGTTACCACACAGTAAGCCTTTATTATGTAGCCTATGTCTATGTTTTGGGTAACCAAAAGTCCTATGGGGAGTTTCTATAGGGCATTTTACAAAACGCATGAGCATACCTTGGCAAATCAATGGTCTAAAGTACTCATATTTCATTCTATATTGATCTGCTTTTGTACACAGCTTTACAAGACCTGGTGCTTGGGCTCAGTTGTGTTTCTAAAGTCATATCAAGAGACCTAGAAGCTGAAATGTGGTCAGATGAGATGCTTGTTATCCAACAGAAAGAAAAACAATATTCTAGCCTCTATAACTCTGTGCAAGTACTTCACATAATTATTCTGATTGTTTCCTAAGAAACTACAGGGTCTCAGTTTTCTAAAGAGGTCAGGCATTTGATGGTAGGCAAAAATAGCTGGGAACAGTGATCTCTGAAGTAGGCACAGTGCAATGTCAAGGGAAAAGCCTAGTAAATGGCCCAATCCTCAAGAAGTTAAAATAAACATAATAATTCAAATTATTTTATTATAATATTAACATTATAAAAGTGTGTGTGTGTGTATATATGTATGTATATATATATATATATATATATATATATATATATATATATATATATATATATATATATATATATATATATATATATATATATATATATATATTCATTCATTCCTTGGCGTGTGTATATTCATTGCATCTCTATGTTCTGTTCAATGTTATTTTCATATGGAAGTTCATGGTTATAATTATTCATAAGTATGCAGTGTCATAAGTATATCTCTGACGTTTATAACAAACTAGACTGTTTAAAAATCGGTAGAAAATTTAGCAAGTTATGGTTATTTAAAAAGTACATGCACCATTAAAACACAATGTTACGAGTGAGCAAGCTGCCTGTGACAAGATGGCCGCCAGTTGCGGACGTCGACCTCCATTGGCCGACAGCGCGGACGAGACATCTAGCCTTTCTTATGTATGTCTATGGGCTATGGTTGGCTGAGTGTCTACTTCTGCTCATTGGAGCTTATTAAACAACTAACTGAGGCATCACTGCCACTAGTGGTGGGATGGTGTATTGTAAATAAGTAAGTCTAATGGGTAACAGTAGTCATTTTGGTGTCTTCAGTTGATAATCTGTCTGGTCTGCAGCCCTTGTGGCCCACATGTGAAAACGTAAGGTTTTGAGGCCCACAGGTGGCGCTTAACCATAGGGTCCCCAAGCGTGGGCCCTATGGTTAAGAATAGGTGCTATGTGGCATAACCATATTCTAAATTTTACAGAGTATTGTTACATCAACTAGTTTTGTAAATACAAAGATTAAAAAAATAAATACATAAATGTATGCTACCTATTAAAACCAAAATTCCTTTACAAAGAGACAACATAAAAAATGATGTTTACCCAAGTGTCTCCTAAATGGTCGTCGCGTAAGGACGCGGCCATACGGCGAAATACAGCAATATACCACCGTCCACCAGAGGGCAGGCTCCAAAGCGGAAATATAAGGAGAAACCCAATGGCGACTTTACAAGTGTAAAAATCAGGTTTACAGCCTGGTACAAAAGATGGCTCCGGTCTCTAGAGCTAGGTTTTGACTACGTGCCAACTCTTGTTTTACTAAGGAGTAAAAGCCGAAAATCCCGGATGTAACAGCTATTATATTGCCGAATCGTAACGACAGTATCTGTAAATAGGGGACCAATGGGCGGATTATATCCACTATATAAACAATCAATGTGTTTACAGTGATATATTACTGAAACCAGGTGAGTAAATAATTCTGCTCTGTTTGGCTATATTTTCCTCAAAGAAAACTGCTCTGTGCTACATTGAACAACACACCATATTTATGGTATGATACTGCTAACATGTTTGTGGCTCCTAATTGAATAATAGAAAAATACCTTGGTTATGAAATTCCAAGTATTACATTTGCAAATGCTTTAAGGTTCTACCTGCTTTTTATTTCAGGAGAGCGAATAAATGTCTGTTCTTTCAAAGTAATATGGTAAATTTGACAAACTGTACGTTGTCCTTATTGTTACCCACCCTAATGACACACAACACAGAATGGTAATGTACTGAGCTTCCACCTAACAGAACATCTGGGTTGTATATAAATGAAAAGTTAACATGACACAGTAACATGTGAAGCAGTAGTGCATTTGAAGGAAGTGAGAAAGGAGCACTACGCTGCTCTGAGCTTCCTGTTGATCGCTGTCTCAGAGGACTGTTGTTTTCTCCGATTCATGGCACGACGCTGAGGGCTATTACATATAAATTATGAGTGCGGAGCTCAGCAGTCAAACAGAGCCTCTGGGAGAAGGCTTCTGTGACAGCTTACCTACAGCAGCTCCCCGCACACTGCACTCTTGTTAAACATTTAGCACAGAGGTTGCTTAATTATATATCAAAGTGATTGTTCATCAGTGAATCAGTACCTACACCATTATGCTCTGTCTCATCAGTGAGGAGAGGTGGCTGCTGGGACCAGGTCACTGCCCCTCAGTGAGGACCTACGAACTGTTAGCAGAAAAGTTTTAGGTTAGGGCTAAACATAGGGATATAGCAGACTAAGTTGTTTTATTGTAAAAAGTGTTAAATTAAGCAAAAAAATATATAAAAATAAAACTAATTGGACAATGTTTTGGATCCCATTTAAGTTTGAAAAAACAAGGTGGAAAGTATGGTATTTATATTATGTACAGTATGTGGAAAAGCAAGTATCTATTTAAAATAGGTATTGCTGGGGACTTGCAGTGTGAGAGAATAGTTGTAAAAAGTTATGAGCTCCTTGTAACTACTCTTATTCTAGACAAGGCAGCTGCTTGAGCCGACAATTTTTCAGGGTTCCCGCTGTGGCAGCCATCTGCACAGCGTCTCCTCTTCATCGTCTCCAGCCGCAGCCCAGTGCCACTTAACACCGGAGGAGAGACTGGCACTTCCTGTAGCTGTGCTGGACTGTGGTGCCACTCATCTCCTAGCAACCAGCACTGGGCCGTGTGAGGGTTTTCTGAAGAGCGCTGGTGTGCAGATGGATTTACAACATGGCTGAAAAGAGGCGATGTAGTGGCAGTTCCAAAAATCAACGTTGTTTGCCACTAAAGCCTTCATAGCTTTAGCTTTATATATATATATATATATATATATATATATATATATATATATATATATATAGCACTTTTCCACCTAGTAGGCACTCAAAGCACTTTCAAGTCAGCTTTAGCTTGACTTGTGTGTTTAAAGGTGAATAATGAATCAATGTACAGACTTACAGATATGGTTTAGGTAGATTAATTGTAGATCAGGGGTCCCCAACAGGCAGACTGGATCTGGACCCCGAGAGGCTTTAACACGGACTGCAAGACATTTTCCATAATTACAAGCGCATTATGTAAAATATATTTTTAAACCGGCACTCCTTGTACTACGTATATATACACACTCACAGGTTACTATGGACAGTAGCGGCAGATTCAACAAGTTAGATGTCATGGACCTACTGTCCAGAACAGGCAAGAGGACTCCCAATGCAGAACCCAACAATGGCAGATCAAAGGTACAAAGTCCAATCCAAAAGACAAGGTTGAAACTAGGCAAAGGTCAGAGCATACTAGACTCCCATACACGAAACACGAGGAATACACTTTCACTGAACACATGGAATACACTAGGAATATAATACACTGAACACCAGGAATATACTAGAACTCAATACACTAGCCCATAAGGAACCCTGTTCAGCAAACTTACGACAGTGGTGAAGACAAACTGGCACCAAACAGGAGACAACACACAGGTTATAAAGGACACACAGGGACAGGTGGAACACATCGGGCGGAGCAGGTAATCACAATAAGGACACCAGGGCAGGAAGTCAAACTGACAGACTGACACTTCACAATAAGAAACAGGAAATCAAATACACTACAGAAACAGATTGACTACATAGAACACGAGGGTGGGACTGCCTGTATTGGGAGGCTGATTTCTATGTCAAATTTAGTGTTAAAACATAGTAACTCAAAAATCATCTTTAAAAAGCAAAGAATTCTTAATAGTGAATGTGAAAATTTTGTTTTAGTCTGGTTTCAGACCTGGACACAGCACCTTAAGCTGCTTGTAAAGTAGTGAATGACCTTGTGAGTGCAAAGGACAGGAAAAAATCCTGTGTTGTATTTTTTTTTTGCTCCCGTTAAGGGTCTCAGGTGACTGGAGCCTATCCCAGCAGCTTTGGGCCTGAGGCGGGATACACCCTGGACAGGGGCCAGTTAGTTGCAGGGCTGACTTTTTTAAGATTTATCAAAAGCATTTGATACAGACAATACTCTTCTTTTAGAAAAACCTAAATCACTTGGTTTTGACAACAATGAATGGTTTCAAATTTATATTAGTGATAGAACTCAAGCAAAAGTTGCAGAAGGTCATACTACTTTTCTTAAAATCATAAAGGGTGTACCACACGGTTTGATTCTGGGTCCAATTCCATTTACACTGTATATAAATGACCTTGATTCTGCAAACAGAGGCACTTTTATAACATTTTATGCAGACATAACAATTATTTACTCTATGGCACCCTCTGTTGTTAAAAAAAGATTTTCCAGCCATTCAAAATGCTCTTACTAAAGACAAACTTTATGGTTTTTACTAGATAACAAATGGGTAATGCTCTTGATTTAACAATTTAAACCAAAAATGAGATCAAAAGAGTCACCAGTTATAAATTTGATTCTGAGAAAAAATGTAAAATTAAATTGGGCTTTTTTTTACAGAAATAAGCAGTGTCTAAGTGAAAATAGGTCAAAACGCTCAATTCGGTCTATTTGCCCCGCCTATCTTGCGCAAATAACGCCGCAGGATTTCCACGCGCATCTTATCGCGTTTTTGCCTTGACTTAACATATAAATCACTCGCGCTTAACGCTTAATTCACGTTTGGTGTGAACGCACCTTTAGAGCTGAGCTTGTATGTAACCAAACCTGATTGGACCAGGCTCTTCTGGTCTTATAGTTGTTGGCTAAACATTTTAATGTTGAAAAAATGCTTTGTTAGAAATGTCAGTGACAGCACTGAACTGATATGTCAAAGAAAGGTTATGATACTTAATTAGGAAAACTGTTTGACCTTCTGTCTGGTCTGTTGATACGAATATAGTCCACATTTGGGTTTTATTGATGATATGGAAAAGTTTTTGGTAAACTAAACAACGAAATGAATGGGATTAAATATTGTTTTTGAGAAAATCATGGTTTTTAAGTAATTAGGAAAATTGAAATGAAGACAGTTGAAAATAAATAATAGACAAGGGTTTTTTTTTTAAATGTTATTTTAATATCAAGATATAATACCTGAACTTTTTAATCTGGTGAGTTAAAACATATCTATATGTTAAAACAGTTAAAATTGAAGCAGTGTTTATTTGAGAAATTTGAAGTTAGTAATAAATAACTGAATAAAAATGTAATTGTTAAACTAACAAGGTAAATTGTTAGTTTAACAAGAGCATATGCCAAGTTGCTCGCTGGGTTTAATCAATGTTTGAAACTATTTTTTATTTATTTATTAATTGATTGGAGTATTAGGAGGACTAACACAATAGTCTGTCTTTTTGAACAGGATTGAATAATTTTCATTTGACAAACCTTTAGATGTATTCAGGGTGAACACTGCATCAAATCTTTGGAACCTAAAAATAAAAAGTTGATTGTTACCTTTAGCAATTTTGGTGAATTTGAATAAATAAGGAGTAACAAGTGAATTTAATTTTACACTTTATGTTTAAGTTTCTGTTTAACATTAAGTGAGGTGCATTCTTTATGTGGACAAGAATCTGAATGCCAAATTGGTAGAAACAGAACCTTAGCAATTAATAATCTGTTATGTTACGGTTGAGATTAAAATGGGAAAAATGCAAAAACAAAATGGTTTATTGTATTTATAGTGCACATGATGGTGAAACTGAGTTATTTATAGACAGTATGGAACAAATCTATACTGAACAAAATCCTAAAGAGTTTGTATGTGCGGGGATTT
Organism: Neodontobutis hainanensis; assembly: GCA_024349245.1. NCBI lineage: Eukaryota > Metazoa > Chordata > Actinopteri > Gobiiformes > Odontobutidae > Neodontobutis > Neodontobutis hainanensis. The sequence continues at coordinate 9,328 of JALDNG010001274.1, forward strand.
AAAAAAATAAATAAAGCAAAAATTACACAGAGCTTTGTTGGTTTCCTGTAGTCTTTCCTGATAAATGACAATCACAATGGTGATGGTGTTTTGGGGGATAGCGATTTGGACAGAGCTTTGGTTCAAGATTTGGTTCAAGTAGCTGAGTGATGCTGCCCGGTTACTGGGTTACACCCAGAGGGATGAGTCTGGCCTAAGGGTGATTAAGAAAATTAAAGTAAGAAAAATGTAAAAGTTTATTCGAGAAATTGTTTTGAAGTAATTTGAACAATATTCTGATTAGAATATTTAAAAATTAATGTGTAAGAAATTGTCAATTAAAATAATTAACAAAGCTTGTGACAATTGATCATGAGAAACTAGTTTTGATCTATTTACATTATTTATGTTTGCATCAACTGAGTTAAAATATATCATAATTGCGGATGATACCCCTTTACATTACAGGTAAAGACCTAGAACTAATGGTAACTGAGATTAAAACTGAGCTGTACAAAATTAAGTTTTAAATATAATAGAAACAAAAATGATGCTACATCGAAAACATAAAAAAGATAAATAAATAGAGATACTAATTGATGCAATAGAAAAAGTTAATTGGCAGAAACCATTCTTTTTATTTTATTTTATTTTTTTTGGGAATGTTTTGAGCCATGGTTGTTCCGTGTCTCAAAAAGTGGGAGAAGAAGATTTAAACCAAAGTGTATTATAGTGATGAAGTGATGCCTGGTTAACCTAAACAGTGTTTAATACAGTTAAAATATAAGTTTAAATTAAATAAGGAAATAAATAATAGTGATATGACTTTTTTGGAGAAGCATTATTTAGCAGTATTTAAACCAAACCTTTCAGATTAAAGTAGATTCCCAGCAGACCATATCTGTAGAAACAGGGTTCTGTCTGCTGGAACATTTTTATGTTTTGATCATTTTAATGGCTTTTATAGTTTTGTATGACAAGAACCTAGGAGGCATGTTTATGATTTTATCATGTTTCATATGATGTTGATTTTATTTGTTTGTTCTTTATTTGGATGGAAGCCAACTACAACAAGTATACAGGTCCCGAAAAGGAGCTTTGACAATTAATATTCCACCAGTAAGAGCTAATATTAACATAGTTCCTTGAACTTATAGTCATCTTGGTTTACGTCTATGAAGGGTAGAACACCTGTGAGCTGGGCTAGTGATGTGAGTCACATGACTTCCTGTGACATCACTCTGAACTTGACAAAAGAGATCAGGGACACTTGCTGTGCAAGGTGGACATCTCATCATTTGATAACCATATCGACAACATAGGTGTCCTCGAGGTGTCCTTAATGAATATAAGGCTAGAAATCAATTAGCAGTGGGATTTGAATTTTTTACCTTTTGAAACTATTTATGGAAATGTGGATTCATTTTATTATCTTTACAACCAACAAAGATTTATTGCAGAAGAGATGCTGTAACTATTAATTAAAAATCAAAATTAAAGAAAACTGGTCCAATGACTGGACAGAACAGAATAGCACTGAGCATGCTTTTAGTTGAAAGGGGTGGGGTCTGCAACATGATTTAATCCTAAGTAACACAGTTCTAGTTATCGGCATAAGTAAATCCTTTAAGAAAGGACTTCAGACTCTAGCAGAAAAATTGGCAGAGTATTCTGAAATAGACGACTTAATCTTGACCTAGTTTGACAAAATGTTTGAGAAATGGACTGGGATTTTAAATCTGTATTGAGATACATGTACTTGTTGTTGCTCTTTCATGTCTTATAACTTTTGTGTGTGTTGATTTCCATGTATCCGGAGCTTGTTGGTGTGATTGATGGATGTGGCCATTGCTGGGTCAACATTCCTGGACATGCACCTGCCCAACGACTGTGGTCGAGGCTTTGACCTCAGATGAACACTTTGATATCTGAGGGATGTTAACGTTTGCATGAACACCAACAGCTCCAGGACGGATCATACTACAGTCCTAAGGGCCGTATGGTTCATTGAAGTTATGATGCTTAAGAGAATTGATTTGAATCATTAAAAATGTGCATAACACACTCCATGTGTTTTTCTTTTCGTTACAGGGACAGTAATGGACAGGCAGGGACAGGCCGGAGATCTTGAGGTCGATAGGTCGACCATCTTAACCTCTGGCATTTTTCTACTTTGATTTGGAGTGATACTGTGTTATTGATTTATTAAATCTGAAGAATCAGTGCATTACTCTGTGGAATTGTGATTATCTTTGATTTTAAACATATCAAATTATAATCATTTGTTGTCTTTGATTTGACATGTGTTTAATTTAATTGAACTGGTTATATATACTTGATGCCTTGGTTGTGTTTTGGTGCTACCTTTGGGGGAGGAGCCGGAAGGAGAATTTTTCCCAGCGATAGGTAATTTACCAAATGGTCAAATGTACTTAGGCTAGGTCAGCTGCCCTGCTGGGTTTTCGCTCCTGCCATAGTATACAATTCACACCCAAGTGAACATTTTGTTTTATTCTAATGTTTTATCATCATAAAGAGGGGGGAATGCTATATTTTTTCTATTTCTTCTTATAATTACTGTTTGCTGCTTGTTCTCTTCAGGTCATGTGAAATCTGATTATGTCATGTCCTTCATGCTAATCCAAACATGAAATTGACATAACTAGACGTAGACATAACTTGCCAGGGGCTCCTTTCTGCAGCTGGAGCTTGTCCTGGGGAGTGTGTTTGAAAGATACGCCTCCTACAGCTTTCACTGCATGATATAAAATCTCATCTATTGTTTACTTTTCCAAGCAAACCACATCCTGTTCCATTGCCTACATGTTTGTACTTTGCTTCATTCTTGCAAGAATTAAACCTGACCATTCATTTTCTTCCCTTTCATAGCTAACAACTGAGACCAGAACAGCTTGGTTCCATCAGGTTTAGTTTCAGGTCAAACTCCTCCCTCTAGAGCTATAAGCTTGGCTCTCTTACCAGTTGAACTGATAAAGTCTCTTGGAATTAGAGACAAAATGTCGCATTGGGTCTCTGCGTGTATTTTGGGGGGCGGGTGTACATGTAAAATGAAAAGTTATTAGCTAGTTAGTTTTGTTGGAGCTTTTTCTACAGATGAAAATCAACATTACAGATAGGCTTATAGACAAACTCAAAATCACATTTTTTTAAATTTGTGAAAAGTCCTGGGAAACTCGCTTGGTCCCACAGCAACCCTCTGTTGGTCCTGCTAGCCCACAGGTAGGCTACCAATTTGCTGCCTGGTTACAATAACTTATGTGTCAGATATTGTCTAAATGAAAGCAGAGGAGCAGCAGAAGCAACAGTAAACCTGTAAATTACTGCAAGTAATGCCAGTGTGTTAGTGACGCTGTTCAAAACAAACGAAAATGTGGGAGTTGGCTGCCGATGAGCAACAAAATATTTTCATTTATAGATCACCTTGAGTCCCGCAACTGAGACCCAGGATCTTTCACAATTGTTGGACACGGTGTGACAGGAAATAAGAACTGAGTATGGAGCGCTGATGCACATCTAGATTGTGCCGATGCTGTAGTGGATTTAAGGGAGCAGGTTAATGGTATCCTGCTGCAGTTACATCACTCGTGCGACACTCATTTTGAAGGACACAGCAGAGGATTTCCCCAAAATAGGCCCCAGTGTGTGCTAAAAGTTCTTTGAATTATGCCAGTGTCCACTGCCTCGGCAGAGTGGACTTTTAGCATACTGAGGTTTCTGAAGACATATTTACCCAACACTCTGACATTTATCCATAAATGATCAATTTATCCATAAATTGACGGAGAAAGTACTTAAACGGTTTGCTGTGACAGGAAGGAGGAGAATTAACATGAGATTTTCATGTCTGTGTGTTGAGCAAGTGTGATGAGCCTATGTTTGTGAGTGTTTTAGGAGCTCGACTAATTCTGTGCGACTGACCTCTACAAGATGCTTATAAAGGATGTCTGTGGAACACTGGCTCGGTTACTATAGTGGACTATATAACGTGCTCTGAACACTACACTTTTGTTACTATCACCAAATAATGATGTAGCCAAACCAACTAAACTTATTATCCAAAAAAATATTTTCAACTACTAATGGCTCTTACAAATAGATTTACTGTATTTAGGCCAGCAGCGAAAATTCATGAGCTAAAGAATCCCAACAACAAATGCTGTATGTTTCAGAGCCAAGACTACTTCATATTATAAGGTTACTGTCAACACCAGAAGAGGCTAAATAGACTCTAAATAAATTAAGCTAAAGTCATGCAGCAGTTGTTCTAGGGATGTATATTTCACATTTATGGCTGTAGCAGTAAAGAGATATGAGTGTGTGCCCATTGGCTGCTCAATGTCTCCAGCTGTGCTCAGTACTTACTCAGAGGGACAGATGTAAACTGAGGAGGAGCATTTATCAAGGAGTTTTCTTTAAGTAGCTTTTTGAGCTTCAAAATACATAAACCGACCAGGTGATTTTGTGACTGTTAATGTATTTGTGGGAGTTTCTGTTTCACAGAGCAGCAACTAGGAAGACATGCAGCTTAATTTACCAAGGTTTTTAACTCGCAAAATCAAAAAATAGAGGCAAAATTTATGCCGAAAGTGTCATGATGCTTTGTTTTGTCTCGTTTTTCTGTGCAGATCAACTTGGCCCTATTGAAATGAGTAGCTCTTACCTCAGCTCCAAACTCTGTGCAGTTTTAGTGAATATACTGCTAAATAAGCCAGTTCCTCCAACACAATCACAAATTAGCATCCAAGAAAAAATAGTGCAGCTTAGTAGATCTGGCCCTGAGAGTTAAAGAATTTAAGAATCCAGACAAATGGGCACACAAACACAGCAAAGTGGGCTAGCATAGATCAGCTGGAACACACAATAAACATGTTCTATGAAGAATAACTATAAGAAATTATTTATTTTGTTTTGGAAAAAGTTTTTTATTCCATTTTTTTATTGCCAAAATGAATCTTGCTAAGAGGGTCTATATTAGAGGTATGTTTGTCCTGTAGAGTGTATCTGAAGTCCATCTGATTTCCAGATTTTTTTTTTTGTGCTTAAATCACCATAGCTGGAATGAAATTGACAGATTAAACCTTTTTATTTAATCATGACCATGAAGGCATGAACAGAAGTTGGATTCACAGATATAAACTGGTGCATTCTCCAGTGAGTGATCAAAGCTCGAGACAATCTTCCTCATCTTTGGTTCGGAGCAGAGAGCGTTTGAAGAGGTTTCACACAAAGCCCTTAGAGACAACCCCAAAGTGTTTCTGATCTCCTGTTACACTTCATTTGACTCTTTGAATGCTTTCACTGGGTGTAATTGTTGTGAGGCTGCTGCATAATGGGATCATTTAGAGACAGAAGACAATTGTAATTTAATCTACCTGCGTCGGTGTCTGTGAGGAGGAGACTGCCGAGGATCCAGTTACGTCGCAAAGATTTTCAAGTGTCTTCAGGCTCCGGATCGATGGTGTCCATCCCATCACCTCAGGACCGCAGGCTGTTGGCCAATCAGCTCATTTGTTATGTCTCTCACTGACATGTTTGTTCAGAACAAGTATGTCTGGAGGCTCTATTGTAAAACTACTACAGTGTGGAATGAACAAAATGAAGCATTGAAGTGACAGTGATTTATCTGCTGTTGCATCAAATTCTGCTAAACCCACCTTTTTCTTAAATCAACTTTGAGGACTAAAAAGACTGTGTGTGACCTAAAAATACAGAGCCTGAAAGTCATTGGAGATGTTTTTCTTTAAAATAATTGAGGGCGAATAAGCCTCTTGAGTCTCCTCTTCTGAGACTTTACTATGTACAGTGCATCTGGAATTTATTCACAGCGCTTCACTTTTTCAAATTTTATAATGTTACAGCCTTATTTGAAAATTAATTAAATTCATTATCTGCCTCAAAATTCTATGCAAATTTCTTAAAAATATAAACCACATACTATCCCTACTGTGAAGCATGGTGTTGGTGGCATCATGCTGTGGAAATGTTTTTCAGTGGCAGGAACTGGGAGACTAGTCAAGATCAACACAGTACACTCAGTACAGAGACATCCTTGATAAAAACCTGCTCCAGAGCACTCTGGACCTCAGACTGTGGTGAAGGTTCATCTTTCAACAAGACATCGACCCTAAGCACACAGCCAAGAAAACCAAGGAGTGGCTACAGGACAACTCTGTGAATGTCCAGCCAGAGCCCAGGCTTGAACCCAACTGAACATCTCTGGAGTTATCTGAAAATGGTTGTGCACTGACACTCACCATCCAACCTGATAGAGCTTGAGAGGTTCTGCAAAAAAGAATGGGAGAAACTGCTCAAAAATAGGTGTGCCAACAGTATACTTAAAAAGACTTGAGGCTGTGAATAGTTATGTACATGTGCATTTTTAAAAAAAAATATGTTTTAATAAATTTGCAAAGATTTCAAACAACCGTCTTTCACATTGTCATTATGGGGTATTGTTTGTAGAATTTTGAAGCAAATAATGAATTTAATTTATTTTGAAATAAGGCTGCAACAACAAAATGTGGAAAAAGTGAAGCCCTTTAAATAGCTCTGTAATGTAAAAAGTGATGTTTCAGGAGCTAACGCTACAAGAGGGATTGACTAATGATAATTCGCTTCAGTGACTTTCTTGCTCCTTTCACATTTTTTTTAATTGCTGAGATGCTATAGACACAGAAAACACAGAAACAAGAGAAAAAGAATTGAGAGATTAAAAGTTAAAGTTTGGGTTAGATTCACGTGAACAGACTCGGTGCAGAACACGTGATCTCTTAATTGTGCCTGATTTAGATCTGGCGACTCACTTGTTTCTGAGGTTTATTTAGTGGTCTACGCTGCTGGTAACTTAGGGCATTGTGTTTGCACTGTTCTATATGACTGCCAACTAGTATTCTTTATGTTATGATATAAAACAACCTTATTACCAAGAACACTTTCCCTCCAGCAGTGAGACATATCCTTCATGAAGCAGAGGACAGTATGTAAACCACCAGAGTGGGAGATAAACTGAGGAAGATGCTGCACCAAGTAATGCCTTTCCCAAAATGTACACATTTGACTTTTGAGTTTCTCTGTCAGTGGCGTGCTCAGGTTGGGTTTCTGAACTTAAACACAGGACAAGATAATGTTTTATTAGTCCAACAGTTGACATGCTGGAGCTCTGTCAGATTGACCATTGGGTTCTTGGTCAGACAGGCCAACCCTATACCTTGCCGTAGCAGCTGTCTGACAGGCTGCTACCCCTAACACGCACCGGGTCTAAGCACTGACTAAAGAAAAAGGTGAAAACAAGACAGCCAAGCCCACCATTTCATGTCCTAGTGTTGTGTGTTAGTCTGCTTGTGTAATGTATTTCATTTCCTGTGTCTTATTGTGAAATCACTAACCCCTGTCTGTGTTCCAGATTGTCTTCTCTCCCTTGCATCTTTCCCTCCTCTGTGATCACCTGCTCCGCCCTAATGTGTTCCACCTGTGTCTCATTGTGTTCCCTTATTAGTCTATGTGTTTCCTCCTGTCCTGTGCCAGATTGTCTTTACCCCAGTGTGAGCTTTCCACCGTTTCTTAGTGTATTGTTTGATAGAGTCTAGTTTTTTGGAACTTCGCCTTGTTTTTTTATTACGTCCCTTTTATTTTGGATTTGTACCTTTGCCTCGGAAAATAAAGATCTTAAAAGCTCTGTCTTTTGTGGGATCTGCTTTGTGAGTCCTTTTGCCTGGTCCTGATACACCAGGCAAAAAGAATAAAAAGCTAAAGGCTAAAACGTGCTCTCGCACACAAAGCCGGCCACACTTTGGTCACAGACGGCATAATCAAGCAGGCGGAGCCAGACGGCGGAAGAGAGCTCGTGAACGAGCTGAGATCAGCGCTTCAGCGTCAGCTAGAGGGAACTAGAGAGAGGGTGCGACGTTACCGGTAAGCCTATTTATAGGCTACAGAAATCCGCCACGACTAATTAACTCCTCCAACAGAATAAAGAGGCAAAAAGGTGAAAGGGCCACAAAATTACACCAGCGCCTAACAGCGACATATACAAAATAACAACTCTAATGCTTATTTGTAGATGTAATTAAAAGTGAATTTTGTTTGTGGACACTCCAAAAGACTGATATTTGTAGATGGTCACAGGTGGAGATGACGGCCTGGTTACATGCACAAACAACAGAAGTAATTGACCTGTTTGTCATGCTTGAGCATGCTATGGAAGAATAATATAAGAATCACAAAAAGGACACTTTCAATGTCTACAAAATGGTTGTGGGAGAAAAAACATCTACGAAAATGCGCAACTAACATATGAGAGGAGGAAGCATAATCAAGTTGTGTCACCTTTTGAGTCATACCCAATCACACCCATAAAGTGCACTCAGAACCAAGACTTGGGTTTGGGTCTTTGTTGCTGGTAAATGTCTGCTGCAGTTTTACAAAGTTGCACTGCTTATGATAACAGCCAGTATGCTTGTAGCACATTTCTTCTTACTGTACAGGTCAATTGCACACTGTCTCCACGAATGGCTCACAGTGTGACATGGAATCGGTTCTGGAATGGCAGAGAAGGGAAATGCAACAACATTCCCCTTTATCTTCATTTAGAACCTTTATCAGAATAAACAGGTCCATTGGTATACTGAAATAATTCATGGACAATACTGTAATAGCTACAGTGTTCTTGTATTGTGTATTGTTCAACTTTTCTGTACCTGTGATAAGAAGGGGGCGCTGTGGGGGAAGGAACGGAAGGGTGTGTGATGAGAGGGAGCGCACGAGTGAGAGAGAGGACTGGTTGTCGTTCCTAACAAGTGGGTGTGTGAAGTGTTTATAAGGAGATTTAAGCGTGAGCTGTGGATGAAACCCGCAGCTCTTGTTACTGTAACTGTTAATAAAGCATTTCTGAGTTGACAACCTGGCTGGTTACGTCCCTGTGTGAGCGGGGCATTACATTGGTGTCAGAAGCTCGAGATTTGTTCCCGCGGGAGAGTTGCTGTTCGGCAGATTACCGGAGGAACATGTTTCCAAACACAAATGCTCGACTACAGGTGAAAAAGGAAGCCGACGAGTGCTCAATTAACATGCCTGTGTGGGCTGAGACGCCCCGGAGAGCCACACATCGCAGCACCGGGTCTCTGAGGATTCCCGCCGCTGGGGCGCTATGCAGCGTCGCGTCGGAGGTGCGTCATGCTGGCAGCACGGCTCAGGATATAAACAAAGATGGCGGCGCCCAGCAGCTCGTATTGTCCGATGCAATGTCACTTAAATTCTCTGGTGTTGGGAACTTGGAAGCATACCTAGCCCAGTTGGAACTGTTAGCTTATGCGGCAGGCTGGCCCAACCGGATTAGAGCTGTGCGATTGGCTCTGTCATTGATCGGAGAAGCTGCCACTTGTCTCCTGCTCCTGGCCTCTGAGGAGAGGAGAACTACACTATGCTGGTGGGAGCCCTACAGCGGCGCCGGGTGTTTAACCTTAAAGACTCTTTACGCCGCGAGTTCAAAAATCGTGTCAGGCAACCGGCTGAATCCCTCCGGTCCCTGGCGCATGAGATTGAGAGCCTAGGCAGGCGCGCCTATGCCAGTTTGCCGGGGGCAATTCAGGGTGAGCTAGTCCGCGACCAGTTTGTCCATGCACTATCACCAGTGGAACTGAGCCTGCATGTGCAGCTCGCTCACCCCGTCACGCTAGGTGAGGCACTCGAATTGGCTTTGGAGAGGGAGTCCGTCATCGGTGCTGCAGAGCAGGCGACACCTGCGCCTAGGATGGCTGCTACTGCAAAGGAGGTGGTGGAGCATAAACCAGCGTGGGCGGAGGAACTGATACACGCAGTAAAGTCCCTGTCTATTGGTCCTCAAGGGGGAGACACGCGGCGTGCACTTTCCCCCACCTGTAAGGGGTGTGGTCAGCCTGGTCACACACTCCGTCACTGTCCGGAGGCTAAGGGGCAGGGAAACGGCAAAGCGTCCGTGTAGCCCGGACAACACGGACCCCCTCAACCATTCACCGGGAGCTGCCATTTCCATTGGAGGTGGAGGACTGTGATACCCCCCTACATGCTGATGCTGTAGAGACAGTGGGCTGGACAGAAGCAGGGTTTTGTTGTCACGTCCCGGTACTAGTCGGGAATGTCTCTTCCCGGCCTTGGCAGATACGGGTCCACAGCCACATTTGTGCGACCTGACGTTATTCCAGAAGGGACTGTTTTGGAGCCAACTTCAGTGAAATTGCGGACAGTGACTGGACAGACGGCTTCGATGGTTGGAAGAGGGACGTTTGTATTTACTATAGGGGATATTTCTGTAACCTTCCAGGCATGGGTAGCGGAAGTGAAAGACCCTTGTGTCCTGGGTCTGGACTTCCTGAGGCTGGTAGGGTGTGTATTGGACTTGGGGGCGGGGAAATTAATTCTTCCCGGGGGTCAAGTTATTCAGCTAATTCCACCCTATAACCAGATTCCCCCAGTTGTACCCACCTGCTGCACATCTGTAATTTCGGAAATGGGGAGTCTTAAAGCGGAGGCAATCCAGCACGGCCCGTCATCAACCGAGACCGCTCCACCCCAACAACAGATGACTGTGCCCGAGGATAGGAGCCATCAGGGCTGTATGGGAGAGGAACTGTGAAAGTCTGGATGATCAACAGCGGGTGGAGCTGTGGCAGGTCCTGTGGGAATTTAAGGACTTGTTTGTCTTAAATGACAATGAAGTGGGTCTCACACACTTGGTTGAGCACCACATTGATAGCTGGGAGGCACGACCCATTAAAGTGCGCCCCCGCCGCCTGCCCTTGATACGGCAGGAGGTCACAGATAAAGAGGTTCGAGCCATGTTGGAGGCGGACATAATTAAACCCTCAGACAGCCCGTTGTCATCAGCCGTGGTCTTGGTCCCTAGGAAAAGAGCACAAGATGGAGGTTTTGTGTGGACTATAGGCCATTGAACAAAGTGACAAGGAAGGACTGCTACCCTCTGCCACAGGTTGATGAGACCCTAGATCTGGTGTCGGGCTCATCATGGTTCTCATCACTGGATCTGCATAGTGGCTACTGGCAAGTCCCTCTCAGCCCTGAATCAAGGCCGAAAACTGCATTCAGCACTGGCAGAGGGCACTGGCAGTTTAAAGTTCTCAGTTTTGGATTGTGCAATGCACCAGGGACATTTGAAAGACTCATGGACCATGTTCTGGTCAATGTTCCACGACAAGAGTGCCTAGTGTATCTAGATGACGTTCTTGTTCATGGGCGGTCCTTCAAGGCGGCGCTGGATTCCCTGCGGCTGGTACTGGGGAGAATTGCTGCCGCAGGACTGAAGCTGCATCCGGATAAATGCCACTTTTTACAGCGAGAGGTGGAGTTCTTAGGCCACAAAGTGAATGGGGAAGGCATCAACACACTTCAGGAGAAAATTCGGGCTATCAGAGACTGGCCGGTCCCGAATAACCAGAGACAGCTAAAAAGCTTCCTAGGGCTGGCCTCTTACTATAGGAGGTTTGTAAAGGGATTTTCCTGTATTGGAGCACCCCTTTTTTGTCTTCTACAGAAAAAACAGTTTTTCACATGGTCAACAGATTGCCAGGAGGCATTTTCCACCCTGAAGCAGGCGCTCACTAACGCCCCTGTTCTCACCCCCCCAGACCCCACATTGCCATTTACGCTAGATACAGACGCCAGTAATGTCGGCATGGGGGCAGTATTGTCACAAGCCGGCCCTGGAGGGGAGCGGGTGGTGGCTTATTTTAGCAGAGTGTTTAATAAAAGTGAGCGCCGCTACTGTGTGACAAGACATGAACTGTTGGCAGTTGTCCTGGCTGCTCGGCACTTCAAGTACTACTTGTGTGGTGTACCTTTTGCCATCAGGACAGACCACGCAGCTCTACGGTGGTTAATGTCTTTCAGGGAACCAGAGGGGCAAATTGCACAGTGGCTGGGAGAACTGCAGTCTTTCCACTTTGAAGTGGTGCACCGGCCTGGTGGCCAACACACTAATGCGGATGCCCTGTCCCGGCGCCCATGCGCATCAGCTGGATGCGGGTACTGTGACCGGAGGGACACCAGAGAAGAGGAACTGAGTGGAGTGGCCACCGCAGCTGAGCCCACCTGCTGCTCGTTAGAGGTTGTAGGCGCTGCGGATTGGGCCTCTGAGCAGGAGAAGGATAAAGACTTGAACCATGTTCACCAGTGGGTTATAAGCAGCGCAAGGCACCCTTGGGAGGATGTTATGGGACTCTCAGTGGCCACTAAAAGCCTGTGGAGTAAGTTTAATACGCTTCGTGTGGTGGACGGAGTGTTGCAGAGATCGTGGAAAGAACCGGCAACCGGGGAGTAGTAGTGGAGCGCAGGCTCATGTCATTTTGGTAACACTAAGACCCTCCGTCGGCTACGCCAGGGATATTACTGGGGTCAACATCAACGTGATGTTGAAGATTTTTGCCGGCGTTGTGATGAGTGCGCAGCTTATAAGGGGCCCCGTGACCAGTCACAGGCGCCCTTGCAGCAGCAGGCAGTTGGGGCACCCATGGAGAGAGTAGCTGTGGACATTATGGGCCCTCTCCCTGTGTCGGACTGAGGAAATAAGTATGTGCTGTGTGCAATGGACTATTTCACAAAGTGGCCTGAAGCTTATGCTCTGCCAGACCAGGAGGCAGAAACAGTGGCTGATGCTTTGCTAAAGGGAATGTTCAGCCGGTTTGGGGCACCTGACATCATTCACAGTGATCAGGGCAGGAACTTTGAGTCACGGGTATTTGCAGTCCTGTGTGACCGGCTGAACATGAGGAAAACTCGCACTACACCATTACACCCTCAGAGTGACGGTTTAGTGGAACGTTTTAATCGCACAATGCAACAGCAGTTGGCCATACTCACTGCCGATCACCAACGTGACTGGGATACCCACATTCCCCTTGTGTTGATGGCCTACCGTTCTGCAGTTCAAAACTCCACAAACTGCACCCCTGCGTTGCTGATGCTCGGCCGAGATACGGACTCGGCGGAGCTGGCTTATGGACATCCTCCGGAAACACAAAGGACACACCCGGTCCTGAGTACGCCAGGAAGCTACAGGATCGTCTAGAGACAGCACATGCTTTTGCCCGGGAACAGCTGGAGAAGGTTGGTATGAGGCAGAAAAGGAATTATGACCTGAGAAATAAAGGTAAAGACTTTCGGGCTGGGGAGCTGGTTTGGGTCTACTCACCTAAACGGAAGAAAGGACGTTGCCCCAAACTTGACAACCATTGGGATGGCCCTTGTAGGGTGCTAGAACAGGTTGGGGAGGTGGTTTACAGAGTACAGGTTTCCCCTGGGGGCAGGAAAGTAGTCCTTCACCGGGACAGGTTGGCTCCTTATAGGGGTAGAGCTGTTCCTTTGTTTGAGCAGGGACAAGAGACCCAAGAGAATAGCTTGAACCATTTGGCTGGCCAAGACAATCCTGTTTCAACCCCGGTCACTCCCACTCAATCACTGGTGTTGGCTGAGAATGTTTGTGATTTAAGGCCACGCAGGCCACAGAGACAGCGACGTAGACCCCCACGTTTTGAGGACTTTATTTTGGTTCCTCGGGGGCGAGGGGTTTCATAAAGGGGAGGGCAGTGTAATAGCTACAGTGTTCTTGTGTTGTTTATTGTTCAACTGTTCTGTACCTGTGGAAGGGGGGCGCTGTGGGTGAAGGAACGGAAGGGTGTGTGATGAGAGGGAGCGCACGAGTGAGAGAGAGGACTGGTTGTTGTTCTTAACAAGTGGGTGTGTGAAGTGTTTTAAGGAGATTTAAGCGTGAGCTGTGGATGAAACCCGCAGCTCTTGTTACTGTAACTGTTAATAAAGCATTTCTGAGTTGACAACCTGGCTGGTTACGTCCCTGTGTGAGCAGGGCATTACAATACTGACAGGGAGCTTGAGGCCACAACTCTCAGTAGCCTACACCGTTCAGATCAGGATATTAATGATGTCTTGACTCTGGTCACTATTTTGAAGTCTTCAAAGGTCTTGCTTGCAAAGGTAAACAATATTGTTTACCTTTGCAAGCAAACATTATCCCGTATCATTGTCTACATGTTTGATTTGATTTATTCTTGCAAGAAGTTAAACCTGAACATTCATTCTAAATTTTACACTGTCTACATTGTCTGGCTCATTGATCTGAACTAAAAAAAATTTTAACATTTGGTGCTGTGACCTGGATCCCAATACCCGCTTTCTTTTTTCTGTCGGAGAGTGGACCTGACATGCACACTGGAAATGCACAAAGAAAGCATTTTCTATAAATCCCAAAGCTGCGCTTTTCAAGCAGAACAAGAAACTCCACTCTGTAGCAAGAAGAGGAGCGGTGACAGGATCAGGACAAAGAGGAGAGACCAGCCTGGATGCAGAAGAGACCATTGGCTTTCTATTAAGGTAAAGGAGCTGTTAAAGTATTCAGTTGAGCTAGCATTGTCCAACTAGGGAAGAAGAGATAAGAGTACTAAAAGACTAAAAGTGTTTAGTTAAAAAGTTCTATGCCTTCTCCACAGATATTAACACCTGTAACTTCAGTATGTGGTACAGGAATCGATAAATGTTAGTGGGATAAAGGGTAGAGACAGTTCCTAGCCTTATTGAGAAGTCTACAGAAAACAAATATCTCCATGTGCATGTTAAAAATAAATACTGCATGGGACGCAAGGACATACAAGGCACAACATAAAGTGAGATTAAATGAGTCCAGAGTCTGTGAGATGACTACAGGTAATACATTACTTGAAGAGTTAGTTGGAAAAATAGTGGCAGAGGCTTCCAACAACAAGAGAAAACAAAGACAAGCTGGACTTCCTCAGACTCAGCAACGGCTTATTGAAGCCCAAAATAGAAAAGGAGGTATGCAGCGGGAAAAGGAGAAACAAGATAGAGCAAAGAGAGAAAGAGAGAAGAGACTTGGTAAGACGAATAGCCTACAGATGTACTTCATAACACTAATCAAATTTATCCTTTTATAAATGTTTCCTGGGAGTCTCTAGGCCTCAACCTCCCTCTGCCTCCTTGCGTCCAGACAACAGTGGACAGTGCTCTCAAAACTTTCCACTCTGCCAGCAACACCTTTCGCCTGCTCTCCTTCTCACCTGCAAACAGCTGCCGACATACAGCAGCAACACAGAAGCGGTAAGACAAACTTACTCATTTTTTACACTTTCTATTAAAAGAGACCAAAATGTAAACAGAGTGGGTACTAGTCCGTACGCTAATCAGCTAAAAAAATGCATTTCTCACTAGTGTGAAGCCTGAAAATAATATGAATGTAATGTAATTCTCTGAGGAAAAATGCACAAATGTAATGGTAACTGGAGCAGGGTGAGGCAGATGTGACAACACACATGGTTCAAGTGTGGCACAGAGGGCACTGGGCCAGAGAATGCGGAAGGACAAGAGGTCAAGAGAGGGAGTAGGAGGAGGCCCAGGCTGGGTGAAGACTGACCACTTTGGATCCAGGTCATGTACAGATACACATACACAGTACTAACTGAGAAATATGCAGACATCATTACAAGTGAAGAGACAAACCACAGTGAAGAATAAGAATAGTTCTTATCTTAATGATTACTGTTACTAAATAGATATTCTAATACATTTTTATGTGACAGCGTGGAGATTACAGATTTGAAGAAGGAAACTAGAACTTTTTGGGGCGGCAGTGGCTCAGTGGTAGAGCGGTCATCTTTCAACCGGAAGGTGGTGGGTTCGATTCCCGCTCTCCCCACAGTTGCTGTCGTTGTGTCCTTGGGCAAGACACTTAACCCACCTTGCCTCGTATGAATGTGTAAGAATGTTCAGTGAATGTATGTGGTGATGGTCAGAGAGGCCGAGGCGCAAAATGGCTGCCACGTCTCTGTCAGTCTGCCCCAGGGCATCTGTGGCTGCAGTTGTAGTTACCATCACCAGTGTGACTGTGTATGAATGAATAATGGACACCCTGTGTGCGCTTTGAGTCCCTTGGTCCCTCGGGAGAAAAGCGCAATATAAATCCAATCCATTATTATTATTATTAACTTTTAGAGGTCCTCAATATCAGTGTGGTTCCAACCCCACACGTGCGAGAGCAATAAGAATAACTGGGACACAATTATTGATGAATGAAAATAACCTCTTTGTTATGGGAAAAACAAAAAACTTGAACTATTAATATAGTCTTGACTTAAATTCCTCTGAGCAAGTTCATAAAGTTAAATTAACAACTGTGCAAATTTGAGCTATAAGCTCACTTATAGAGGGAAAAGTGTAGAAGAAAATATTGCCATAACCTGAAAAACAAAACAAATTAGTATGTCTTTTCTGATACAGTTCTGACAGATAACTATAGACAGTTGATACAACACAATCACTGTTTAGGTTAATCGAGAATGTTCCCACAGTAACACAAGATAAGAGGGGTTTCATATCAGCCTCCCTTTCTTTGCTCACTCTCTTGGAGTCTCGCTGGAAATGTTGCTTTTTTTTTTTTTTTTTTTTTTAGAAGCTAGCTTTTTGCTCCACAGTCATGAAGGACTTTACATTAAATAAACCTTTTAATGTTACAATAAATGCTTTGTTAGAATTAATAGAAAAAGATTGCACTGAACTGATAGTTTAAACGATTTATGATACTTGATTAAGAATAGATTAGATTTTAGATTTTATTTATTGTCACACCACCACAGCACATATGCCTTGGTGGGTGAAATTCTTGGGAGCGTGCTCCAGAAAATTGCAGCAAGTAAAAACAAAAAATAAAAGTGCAATGTGCACATATATATAATTAGTGCATCCAGTGTACTATAGACATACGGTTAGTACTATACTACACATTATACTCAGAATGTACATGCATTCAGTTAGCACTACATTAAACGCTATACACAGAATGTACACATTAGACACTATACACAGAATGTACACATTAGACACTATACACAGAATTTACACATTAGACACTATACACAGAATGTACACATTAAACGCTATACACAGAATGTCACAATGTTGACATTTATAGACATAATTATGACAGTTGTCCGTGAAGTGGATACAGAGTGTCCTGAGTGTGCATCGGATGTACCCAGTGGTAGCAGGTAGGTAGTGCTGAATTAAATGAAGTGTATAGATTTAGTCCAGTGTTGACTGTTAAAGTTAAGTACGGTGTGTGGCATGCCATACTGTGTGAGTATGCTGTAGTGTATTATTTTGAGTTTTCAATAGTCTGATAGCCTGTGGGAAAAAGCTGTCCCTGAGGCGGCTAGTATGGGATCGGATGCTGCGGAAACGTCTTCCTGAGGGCAGCAGAGAGAGCAGTCTGTGGGAAGGGTGGCTGGAGTCACTGGTGATTCTCCGGGCTTTCCTTACACACCGCCTGGTGTAGATGTCCTGGAGGGAGGGAAGCTCACCTCCAACAATATAGCTGGCAGTTCGCACGACCCTCTTCAGAGCTTTACGATTGCCAGCGGTGCTGTTTCCAAACCAGGCAGTTATGCAGCCCGTCAGGATGCTCTCTATAGTGCACGTGTAGAATGATCTGAGGATGCTGGAGCTCATTCCAAACTTCCTCAGCCGTCTCAGAAAGAAGAGGCGTTGATGTGCCTTCTTCAGCACTGCGTCAGTGTGTGTAGACCAGGTGAGATCCTCTCTGATGTTGACGCCGAGGAACTTAAAGCTGCTTACTTGCTCAACAGGTGTCTTGTCGATGGTGATGGGTCTGTGTTCTTGGCTCTGTCTCCTGAAATCTACCACCAGCTCCTTGGTCTTGTCGATGTTAAGTGAGAGGTGGTTCTCTTGACACCATTTAGTCAGAGTGCTTACCTCCTCTCTGTAGGCCATCTCATCGTTATCGGTAATCAGGCCTATCACCGTTGTGTCGTCGGCGAATTTGACGATGACATTGGAGCTGTATGTGGCTGTACAGTCATGTGTGTACAGGGAGTATAGGAGTGGGCTGAGGACACAGCCCTGAGGAGCACCAATGTTGAGGGTCAGCAGGCATGATGTGTTGTTGTTACCCATTCTGACCACCTGACTTCTGCCTGTCAGGAAGTCCAGGATCCAGCTGCACAGAGATCTGTTTAGTACCAGAGTCTGGAGCTTTGCAACAAGTGTAGTGGGCACTATGGTGTTAAATGCAGAGCTATAGTCCACAAACAGCATTCTCATATAGGTGTTCTTGTTTTCCAGGTGTGAGAGAGCAGTGTGTAGAGTGAAAGCAATAGCATCATCTGTGGAACGGTTACTACGATATGCAAATTGTAGTGGATCCAATGATGAAGGCAGGACAGAGCAGATGTAATCTCTGACGAGTCTCTTAAAACACTTGCTGAAGATAGATGTGAGAGCAATGAGCCTCCAGTATTTTTCTTTGGTATTGGCACAATGATGGATTTTTTGAAGCATGAGGGGACCACAGACAGACAGTGGGAGAGATTGAAAATGTCGTGAAGACACCGGCTAGTTGAAATGCGCATGCTCGGAGCACGCGGCCTGGGATGCCATCAGGACCTGCAGCCTTACGGATATTTACCCGTCGGAAGGATCGGGTTACATCCGCGACGGAGACGGTGAATGCACTCGCATCTCCTGCAGCAGCCGCGGGAGCGCTCTCTGTGTGGGCGGTGTTGTGAGCCTTGAAACGAGCATAAAAGTTATTCAGCTCATCCGGCAAAGAGGCGGCTGTGTTCACCGTAGCTGTTTTTTTTCCTTTGAAGTCTGTGATGTTATTGATTCCCTGCCACATACTTCTTGCGTTGTTGGTGTTGAATTGTTCTTCAACTTTATTTTTGTATTGTTTTTTTGCGGATTTGGTGGATTTCCTGAGATTGTAGCTGGCTTGTATGTAGTCATCAGCATTTCTGGATTTGAAAGCGGATGTTCGTGCTGATAAGGCTGCTCGAACATCGCGGTTAATCCACGTTTTTTGATTGGGGTAAGTACGGATTATTTTAGTCGGTACAACATCTTCCACACACTTCCTGATGAAACACGTTACAGTTTCTGTGTACACCTCTATGTCGTCATCAGATGCTGCCCGGAACATGTCCCAGTCCACATGATCAAAACAGTCCTGTAGTGTAGCGTCTGATTGGTCCGACCAGCATTGAATGGTCCTGAGAGCGGGAGCTTCCCGTTTCAGTTTCTGCCTATAAGTAGGCAGAAGCAGGATGGATGAGTGATCTGATTTGCCGAAAGGTTGGCGCGGGAGAGATTTGTATGCGTCCGAAAGGAGAGTAACAATGGTCGAGTACCACGATCACCACAGCGTGTTGATGGTGACGTGTTGAAAGTATTTTGGAGCTATTGTATATGTCCACATTTGGGTATTATTGATTATATGGAAAACCAAATGTTTGGTAAACTATACGAGTAAATAAATGGGATTAAATATTTTTTGGTAAAAACATTGTTTCAAGTAATCAGAAAAACTGAAAAGAAGACAGTTGAAAATTAACAATAACCAAGGGTTTATTAAAATTTGATTTTATAATCAAGGTACAATACTTGACCACTAAAATATGTAGATGCTGACATGTGTCATCTATACAATAAAGATTTTTATTTACCCAAATCTGTTTTGTTTGAGACATAGAGGCTGTAAATGTAATGTCAATTGAGTAAGGGTTGTTTCAAATGGTTAAAACCATCTTAGATGGAACCTCATTGATTGTAATGTTTTGTATTAATAATCACTGTGAATGCTATGATAAGGTTGCTATGGACAAACACAAATGTCTGGCTTTTTGAACAGAACAGTACATTTAATATACTTAAATGCAATATTAGTCAAATCTTGACCACTTGAACAGCCGAGCCTTGACATGTTGCAAGTGACCACTGGTGGTTTTCTATTCTATATAGAAGTAATTTTATATATTTTTTTCAGATGGATGGATGAATATTCTTTTTGAGTGTTCATATGTATACTGCATCAAATCTTTGGAACCTAAAGATAAAATGTTAAATGATTAATTTAGCATTTTGTTAAATTAACAATCATGACTATTAATGGTTGCAATTTCGGATAGCTTGAATAAATAGGGAGAAACCAGTTGATTTCATTTTACACTTAATGGCTAACTAAATGTTAAACAGAAACCAGGGAAGTGGTGGGGTGCGTTCTTTATGTGGACAAAAATCTGAATTTTCAATTCAGACTCTAGCAGATGAATTGGCAGAGTATTCTGAAATAGAGGACTTAATCTTGACCTGGTTTGACAAAATGTTTGAGAAATCGTCTGGGATTTTAAAATATATATTGATATACATGTACTTGTTGTTGCACTTCCATGTCTGATAACTTTTGCTTCTTTTGCATTCCACGTATCTGGAGCTTGGGTGAGATTGATGGATGTGGCCATTGCTGGGTCAACATTCCTGGACATGCACCTGCCAAACAACTATGTACAAGGCTTTGACCTGAGATGACGCCTTAAGAGCGTGCATATCATGAATGCTGGGTCTTGTTTGTTTTTTGAGAATCTACTGCACCTACTGGTAACTTGTTTGCCACTTAGCAATAAAAAATATACTAAAAACCAGGATTATTCTGCCTTGTCACATTATACTGCTATTATTTTGAACAATACCTTATTATTAATTATCATTTTAATTCTTAAAACATTTTTATATTAATAACAAATATTATTTTAAAATGTGGTAATGAGGTATTTTTTTTATTATTCATCAACAAAGCTATTCCTCAACTGAACGTCTTAATTTGCAATTTCTTCTTAAATTGATTCTACTATGATTCTAATATGGTTTGTTAAACCTATATATCACACATATATATCAATATATACATATTGTATATAACCTACATAACCTCTCAAGCCGTTTCTGGGCTCCTGACAGACCCTTGCATCTCTCATCCAGTGCTCCATTCACGTTTCTGTATTCTGAGTCATGGGAAAAGACAAAAGAATTGTCAAAGGATCTGCGGGAAAAGGTAACTTTATAAAACAGGAGAGGGATATAATATATATATATATATATATATATATATATATATATATATATATATATATATATATATATATATATATATATATATATATATATATATATATATATATATATATATATATATATATATATATATATATATATATATAATAACTTTAGCTGAAATATAGAACTCTCTGAATAAAAGTCGGGTAGATGTTTCAAGATGCACAATAAGGAAGCACTTAAAGAAAAATGAGCTGTCACCAGAAGAATGTAATAACTACTGAAATGCCACAAAGCAATACAATTACAATACACCAAACAGCACAAAGACAAGCCTCAAAACTTCAGGAACAAAGTCATTTGGAGTGATGAGACCAAAACTTTACTTTTTGGCCACAAACATAAATGTTACATTTAGAGAGGTGTCAACAAGGTCTATGATGAAAGGTACACCATTCCTACTGTGAAACATTGAGGTGGGTCTCTGATGTTTTGGGGACGTGTGAGCTACAAAAGCACAAGAAAAGATAAATGCAGCATGTTATCATAAAAAATACTGGAGGAAAATGTACACTCATCAGCCCAGAAACTCCACATGGGACGTACTTGGAAGTTTCAACATGCTTTCAACTATTAGTCTTTCTCTATTGAGATGCACTCTTATAACTTTTTATACTTGTTATTTGTTTACTTTACACGCTGCATTGCACCATAGATTAGGACAACTAATATCTCATCTGTTTAAGACCAGTTAGAACCAGTTGGTCACTATTGACAGGACACATATCAACTGACACAATTTGTTGGCTGCCCTTAAATTAACATCGTATTGTCTACCAGCAACGTACTTGTACCTTTTTCTGAGTTGGTTTAAACAGACAAACGTTACATTGGTTTTATAGTTTCTATTCTCATAGTTACTTTATTACAGCATAGAGTGAAGGTTCTGGACTGACCATCTCAGTCTCCTGACCTCAATGTCACTGACCCACTCTGGGGAGATCTCAAATGTACAGTTCATGTAAGACAGCCCAAGAATTTACAGGAACTGGATGCTTTACTTTGAACAGTCAGCTTTACTATCTGAGAAAATAAAGACCCTCATCCACAACTACCACAAAAAACTTCAAGCTGTCATTGATGTTAAAGGTGGTGATACACAGTATTAACAACTGAGGTACAGTATGTAAACTTTCTAACAGGGTCATTTGAGTAGTTTCTGTTGTCATTATGATTTAAAAGTGTAAATGTTGCACACTTAAATGATGAGGCTTGAATTGTTGTTTTAGCTTAATTTATTTCCCGTTAGCACTTCACCTGTAACAGGAGAAACATTTCTCACTACATGCGTCTGCCATGCTTTCTGCTTTTTCTGTAGCAGTCCTTTTTCTCGTTTGAGCAAACGCGCTGGTTACATTGGTTATGGGGCTCCCTTGTGGTATGGCATAGGAACTATACTAATGCACATCTTGAACTCTAAACAGTATTTGTCTTTTTAACTAAAATATATAAAATAAAATTAATTTGGGGGGTGCCCTATTTGCTCTTCCCACACTCTCCCCTCCAAAATTAAATGGCGTCCCGACATTCTGACTTTATCAGTTCCTGTTATTCTCATGCGTTACATAGTTCAAAGTTAAAGCTAAGTAGGAGTCATATGACATGTATCTCCTGTTGGTGTCATATGTGCGCAGTGACTGTTATCGTGCACTATAACTGTCCACTGCTTCTTCCCTCACGTCAGGGGTATCTGCACTGTCTCTGAGTAAGGTTTCTTGAAATAGCACTAACTACCTATTATAATAACACGTCCGGTCACCAGTATTCCAATGTGTAAATTCAACAGAAATTTTAGGCTATGTATATAAATGTAACAATAAAACTGGAACTTTAAATGGAACTTTTTTTTTTATGAACCTGAATAATTACTTAGTAGTTCAATTAGGCACCTAGGTCTATGACATACTGGGCTGTCCCAACTTATGGTAAGTAAACACTGGCTTTGGTTTTCTTAATCTTAAAGGATACTTTTTCTGCTGCCCAGAAGATGGACCAGGGACTTCTTCATCACTGCACGCAGACGTCAGCGATTGATAGTCTTCTCCATTGTTTTGTGTGTCATTGTCTTTGTGTGACCTTCAACGTCCTCCTTCTGTTGGTCCCTCTGTGGCTCATCTTCTTCAGAACTTGAGTGTCTTTCGACCTCTTCATTGTCTATAGCGGTCTCTTCGACCTGCTCATAGTGTTCCTCTGGTATCCTGTCCTCCAGTTTTATTTTTGTGACGTCTCAATTCATCCTCGTCATCTGAGCTGTATTCTTCAGCACATTGCTGTTTGTGTGCATGTTTGTTACCACTTTTCTTTTGTTTTGTCGGCAAGTTGGGTTTCTCCGCAGGCAGGAAGTCACAGGGGAGCAGAAGGTTTATGTGCATGACTTTCGTTCGTCCCTTTCCACTCTCTGGCTGTATCTCATATACAGGCCTGACTTCATGTTTTCTTTGTGTCACCACATAAACTTGATCTTCCCAAAACGCTCTCAATTTACCCGGACCGCCTTTTTCATTTAGATTTCTCACCAAGACTCTGGATCCAGGATAGAAATCTGCTCCATATATTTTCTTGTCGTACCGCACTTTCCCACGTTTACCTTCTCTCTCAGCTGTTTCAGTAGCAAGTCTATAAGCATCATCCATTCGGGCTCTCCACTTCTGTGCATACTCTACGAGACGGCGCACTTTGGTCCTTTTCAGTGAGTCCAAACATCAAATCGATGGGGAGTCTGGGGTTGCGGCCAATAAGGAGAAAGTACGGTGCATAGCCTGTGGCTTCACTGCGAGTGCAGTTGTAAGCATGCACCACTTTTGCAAGAGAGGCTTTCCAGTCTTCTTTTGCCCTTTCCGGAAGGCACCGTAGCATGCTTAGGAGCGTCCTGTTAAACCTCTCCACTTGGCCATTTCCCTGAGGGTGATATGGTGTTGTCCTGGACCCTTTCACACCCTTTTTTATTTGGTTTTGAAACTCTCTCCCCTGATCATGATGGAGTCTTGTGGGAAAGCCAAACTTCAACATGAATTCCCCATACAGCTTCTCAGCGGCTGTTTTTGCTGATTTGTCTCTGCAGGCGTATGCTTGAGCAAATCGAGTGAAATGGTCCATAACAACCAGAATGTATTCATATCCACCCTTACACTTTTCCAGATGCAGGAAATCAATTGACACAAGCTCAAACGGGTATGTTGTTGTGATGTTAGTGAGAGGAGCTCTTGTTGGCTTGTTTGGGCGTTTGTTTTTGAGGCAGCTGCATTCTCGTGTTATGTAGTGCTCCACGTCACGCTGCATATGAGGCCAGTAGAAGCGGTCTCGGATGAGAGTTAAGACTCTCTCCACCCCGAGATGTCCCATCTCCTCATGCAGTTCTTTGTAGACAAATCTGTGGTTTTTCCTGGGTAGAACAAGCTGGGATCGGTTAGCTGTTTTTCGGTACAATAGCCTGTCTTTGCTGATGTGTAACTTTTGTTTTTCTCGCGCCAGAGCAGCTACACCTTTGTTTTGTATAAGCTTCACACTTTTTGGCCAGTGATTTGAGGAGACATTTTTCAGCACCTGACCAATGACGGGATCTTCACACTGTGCCTCTCTGAGAGCAGTTTGGGACAGTCCTTGTACCGATGTTGTCATTTTTTCTTCCTCCTGCTCAACTATTGCAGACGAGATGGTGAACGGGCACAACCAGGGGTCGGTACTTTTAGCATTGACAGTCAGAGCCTGAGTCACACTGTGCATCACATCTTGTGCAACAGCCTGCGTGCAGCTCTCCATGTATATTTTCCATGTCCAGAGGCATGCATGATAAGCCATCTGCATCCCGATTAGCTCTGCCTGGACGATATTTGATTGTGAAGTGGAAGTCTGTGAGTTCGGCAACCCAGCGGTGGGTGGTTGCATTTAGCTTGGCAGTTGTGAGTACATATGTGAGGGGTTGTTATCGGTATAGACCAGAAATGGCGGTGAGTAATACAAATAGTCCCTGAAACGCTCACATATGGCCCACTTGAGGGCCAGAAACTCCAATTTTCCAGAGTGGAGGTGGTAGTTTTTCTCCGGGGCGGTCAGAGTTCTGGACCCATATGCAATCACACGCAACTTCCCCTGCTGTTTCTGGTAAAGTATTGCCCCTAAACCCTCCTGGGAGGCATCACAGTGTAGGAGAAACGGCTGTTCAAAGTCAGGGTACCCAAGGACTGGCGGCTGTGACAGGAAGTCAATGAGCTTATTGAGGACATCTTCATGATCGGTTGTCCACACAACAGGGTGGGATGTTGGGAGCTGACCACTTTTTGTCTGTTTTCTTTTACTTATCTTCTTTTGAGGTTGTTTTTCTTTGGAGATATTTTCTTTTGACAGAAGGTTATAGAGAGGAGTGGCAATGCGTGAGAAGTTAGGGATATAGCTTCTGTAATAGGAAACAAATCCCAGCAGTTTCCTTACTTCTCCAACTGTAGTCGGTTTCGTCTCCTTGAGCGCTTGTACAGGGGCAATGTCTGCAGGGTCCATTGTGTATCCATCCTTAGTGACCAGTCTACCTAGAAAGCGCACCTTGTTCTTGAAGAGCTCACATTTTTGGGAGTAAGCAACTCTGTGCATCTCATAACGCTGCAGGACCTTCTTTAAGTCATCAAGGTGATCATTAAACGTCTTGGAGTGGACCAGGTTGTCGTCCAGGTAAGGCAAGCAGATCTCATCTTGGAGCCCCACCAGACACTCTTCCATTGACCTCTGGAACTCAGCTGGTGAGGATGATCGGCCAAAAGGGATTCTCACCCACTCATATAATCCCCATGGAGTGATAAATGCTGTGAATGGACGTCTTTATTTCCCTAGAAAGCCCTGGTGAAAGGCCTTTCCTTGGTCCAACACCGAAAACCAGGAACTCCCTGTCAATGTATTGAGCATGTCTTGTATACGAGGTATGGCGAGCCGGGATAGACTTTCTGTTCAATTCCCTATAATCACAGCACAGGCGGAGGCTTCCATCCTTTTTCCTCACACATACAATAGGACTGGAGTAAGGTGATTTGGACTTGGTGATCCAGCCTCTTTCAAGAGGTCCTCTAGGTACTCTTTGACCTCTTTATGGAGCGGTTTTGGTACTGACATGTAGGTTTGACGTACCGGTGTGGGGTCACTGAGGCGAATCTTAAGCTGCAGAGATGGTATTGTTCCCACATCTGTGTTGTCACGAGCGAAGACGTTGCTACTTTCTCTCAGCACTTCTCTCACTCTGAGCTGTTGTGAGGGGTCCAGATGATCAAGAGGAACTGGCGGGTCCCACTCACAGTTGTCCTGTTTGTGGTCTCTGCGTGGTTGTTTTGTTATCTGTTTTTCCATAGCTCGTGTTGTTACTTCTGTTTGCATCATTTCCACTGCCTTTGTGTCTACAGGATATATTGTCTTCACCGCTTGAATTTGTCCTAGTATTGTTTGTGGGGACAAGATTATGTCGTGGGCTGTGCAGTTTGTGACTGGCATGGTGACAGTGGACCGAGTTCCTCCTTGCAGAGGAGAACTTGGCTCCAAAAGTACATCTTGTTCTATGAGTGGACTAGTTCTCACTTTACATTTTACAGTTTTTGTTTGGCCTGCAGGAATGGTAATCAGTTCTTTCCCTGTTTTTACAGCGCCTCCTTTTAGACTCTCCTCCTTCTTCCTCATCACCTTTAAAAACACCTCTGTTTTCTTGCAGTCAAACGAAAAAGCTGCACTGACAGCATCTGTCACAGCCCGCGGTGGATATATGCTCCTGTCCAACATGTACTCAATTACATTGAAACCGATGATGGGTTCCTCGGCAATTCCCTCTTGGTCTGTTACCAGCACTGGCACAAGCAGCTCCAACTGTGTGGCCTCTGAGGCTGGAAGCTCAAACTTGACTTCAACCGACCCATGGAAAGGGATAGGGGTTTGATTTACTGCCCTTCCATCTAGTATGCCAGAACCCAGGATTTCTGATAGATTTCTCACTATGGTGTGTGGGATATTCTGCTGCCTCCATTTTTCATTGATAAGACAGACATGTGATCCTGTGTCCCACAATGCCTTTGTTTCAAAACCATCAAGCATGCAGATGATGATGTGTTTCTTACCTATCAGGTGAAGGAGATGGGTTCTACGTTCTGGAGAGAGGAGACTGATGCTCAATGCTGTGCTTTCTTTTGCTTGAATGTCAGC
The DNA here is from genome assembly GCA_024349245.1 of Neodontobutis hainanensis. Taxonomy (NCBI): domain Eukaryota; kingdom Metazoa; phylum Chordata; class Actinopteri; order Gobiiformes; family Odontobutidae; genus Neodontobutis; species Neodontobutis hainanensis. The sequence continues at coordinate 36,475 of JALDNG010001274.1, forward strand.
TGCCACTTTTGTTTCAATATATTGAAAACTGTCTGTAATGAGTTTATGCACATCTTTTTGATTCCCTGGTTTCAACTGAGGAACCAGTGGGAGTGGAAGAGGTTGTACCATGCTGGCTGAGAGGTCTATTGGCTCAGTTCGGGCCATGGATTTTCTTCGGGTTCTACATCCTCTTGATAGGTGACCACTCTGTCCACATTTAAAACAATGGTCACACTGCTCCTCTTGGTTGCGTTCTTGGCAGTTTTTGCAACCTCTTCTCCTGTTTGGGCGGTGCTGAGGGGAAAATGTTTTTTTATTTCCGCTATTTCCCCTTTAAGTTGGCTTATGACATCAAGAAGTTCAGATTCTCTATGAGACACTGCTGGTTGTGCTTTGGTCTTTGGAGGCACAACAGATGACAGTTCTCGGCCTCCCACAGCACCTATCTCTGCTCCTTGTATGGTCTGTGGTTCTGCTTTATCTCTCTGATTCTTGGTTCCTTGTTGTGTTTTCTAAACTTCTGTTGCCTCTCCCATTCTATGCTTGCTGCTTCATTATTTTTTTGCAATCAAAACAGCTTTATCATCCAGGTAACTTTTTATTTGATACTTCACATTGTCATTTATAAGTCCTGTACCCACAGCTCAAAGAAACTTCCTTTGTATTAGTTCCGCACTGTAGTGTTCTTTTGCCCCCAGTTCTCTTGATGAAGCAAAGAGACGCTCCTTTAACTCTATAGCTCTGAACAAAAAGTTTTGTGGGGACTCATTGTGCTCTTGAGTGATGTTAATCAGTCTGTGGTAGAGATCGATTAAGCTATCTTCTTTGTAGTGGCCTTTCAGGATGGTTCGGAGTTGACATAGCGTTAAGTCTGTTTTGATCTCTAACATGTCACGGAGAGTCAGGCCTGGGCTTACAGCTCTGGTCACAGCTTCCACTATTTCCGCTTCACAGTGCCCCTTTCTCAGTCCCATCTCCATCTGATGAATCAGATTGGAGTATGATAACTTGTCTTTTTGGCCTCTCTCTCCAATTTGACCATTAATTTTGAATTCTCTGCGAATTATAAACTCAGGTGGCTGTGTTGTTGGTGGAGTAGCTAACATGGGGACAAAAGGGGAACCTGGTCCTTGTTTGGTAACATTAGTTGTGAGTTTTGACATTTCTTCCTCTAATTTCTGTGTTGCCTTCTGGAAGTTTAATTGGAGAGCTGCATACTGTTCTTTTAGACTGGTCAACACTGCTGCATCTTGACTAGGTTTCTCTGTGATGGGCAGTGCTGTATCAGCTCCCTCCTTTAGGCCATTTGCAAGTGTAATCAGGCGAGTCATAAACTCTTTTGCTACTTCCTCTTCCTCATCTTCTATAGCTCGATCAACTACTTCACTTATGGCTCTGATCAGCGGATGCTCCTTTTTCAGGTTTTCAGTTGAGATTTTACAGTGCCTGCTCACCTCCAGGAGTTGCTCACAGTTCAGTTGCACCAGGACTTCACTGAGCTGATCTTGCAGTAGTTCAAACTCCATCGCTTGCATCTCGAGTTACTGCAGCACCGCTGATCCCACTTCTGACACCAGATTTTGTTGCACACTTGAATGATGAGGCTTGAATTGTTGTTTTAGCTTAATTTTTTTCCCGTTAGCACTTCACCTGTAACAGGAGAAACATTACTCACTACATGCATCTGCCATGCTTTCTGCTTTTTCTGTAGCAGTCCTTTTTCTCGTTTTTAATGTGTAATATAGCCAAAAATAATACAAACTTAAAATAAAATACAAATAAATACTACAATTGCATATGACATAACTGTGTATGGTCCACTATGACATTTTGATTAGCAAAAGTATATAATATCATTTCGGACCTCACTGGTCATACCTGGTAAGTGCTAGCATGCCTGCAATAATTAACAAAGCAAGAACTTCAAAATAACCAGTCTTCAAAATAATCACTGAGAGGGCAAAATCGGCCTAAACTGTCCCACTCTCATTTTAGCACTGTCCCACGTTCCCAACTTCGCGTTTTACTTCACCACTTTACCTGTAACAGGATAAACATTTCTCACTACATGCGTCTGCCATGCTTTCTGCTTTTTCTGTAGCAGTCCTTTTTCTCGTTTGAGCAGACGCGCTGGTTACATTGGTTATGGGGCTCCCCTTGTGGTATGGCATAGGAACTATACTAATGCACATCTTGAACTCTACACAGTATTTGTCTTTTTAACTAAAATAATATGAAATAAAATAAATTTGGGGGGTGCCCTATTTGCTCTTCCCACATAAACATAATTGTTTGAGTACTCACAAATTCTGCCGCCTCTGTAAACTTATGAGCACTGTATGTTCTACAGGATTGAGCAGGTTAACATTAAATCCCCACAGACAATATAGGTTATTTTTTAGTGCTGGGCAACAATTAAAGCGTTTAATCGTGATTAATCGAACAAAGTTCTATAATCACGATTAATCGCATTATACAAAAAATGGAATAATGAGTAAAAAATTTGTGTATTGCATACTTTTAATTTGAATGTACTGCTATACAGGGTATGTGAGCGGAGCAACAACAATTTGCACACCACACTCAAAGTATTTCATAAATACTCCGCTCAAGCTCCGCTCTGGGTGTGCAATTTTCCGCTCCTCGCTCCCTCCCCGCTCCGTCCTTATACGTCTCGCTCCGTTTCGCTCCAAGGTTTTATTTTATTTTATTTTTTTAATAACACCAGTGTCTGATCAGAAGATGCATGTCGTAAAACAAATATGCAGTACTAAGAGAAGAACATCCATACTTTATTGCAATTTTGAACACTGAACAGCCCCAAACCCCTCCGTCTTCTGACAGTGGTTCGGTCCTGGGACTCCTGGCTCGTGATTGGTAATTGAGCGATAGTGGAGCGTTCGAGCGGGAGAAAATCACAACGCTCCAACATTTAAAAATCCGCTCCTCGCACTGGGCAAAATCACACAGCTCCGCTCCCACTCCGCACCGCCCACATACTCTGCTGCTATATAAACAAACGTGCAATAACATTTGCAATTTGCAAGTTTGCAAATATTTAAAAAAAAATAAGGTGCATTTTACAGCAGTTAAAAGTTAGTAGCAGTTGAAATTAAATTAAATATTAAGTATTTGGTTTAAACATTAAACAAAAAATATTTGCCACTGCCAGGGCATCAATATTTTGTTAGTTTGTTATAGAAAAACAAGTTATGTCCAGAGCCTCGATCATAGCAATGTAAACAATATAAATGTCTGACAGTCAGAGCATGTGAATGCAGTTGCCGCTCTTCATCAATATATTGAACTGTAACGGCGAGGTAATTATGGTTGCCTAGTGATGTCCAGTAATCTCCAGTAAGGGCAATAGTTGGTGCACGTTGTAACGCCGTTGCTTTTGTAGTCCTCTCCTTTTCATACAACTCGTGTATTCTTCTTGAGATGGTGCGTCATGAGGGCAGCTCATACGTGCAGTCATACGCTATGCGATCCTAAGAATGTTCTTCAGACCGACATCTTTCACAATATTAATTGGTTGACTTTAACGCACAATAAAATAATTTTTGGCGTTAATTCATTAATGCGTTAACGCAATAATAACGCGTTAACTTGGCCAGCTCTATTCTTTTTCCACTTTGTCTCTGATAAAGTCTGATATAAATAAAGTTTCAAGTGGTGAACCTATACATTCAACTAACAGTTACCTTTTTTTGTTTTGAGACGTTTACTATTGAAGAATAAGTCATATTTACTTTACTTTCAAATTGTTCTTTTGTATAATACTGTCTGTGAAGGTTCTCCGTCATCCAAGACATCTTGAATTTTTTTTTTTAAATAAAAGCACCTGGACTTAGTTTTCAAGGTGAAGACGTTTTGTCTCCAATTCAAAGAGACTTCATCTATCAATTCTATGATCAACTGGTAAGAGAGCTGAGCTTATATCTCTAGGGGGAGGGGTTTGACCTGAAACCAAACCTGATGGACCAGTCTGTTCTGTTAGCCATGAAAGGGAAGTGTGACTCCTGATGTGGGAGTCGTTAAGGCTCAGGAGAGTCATTAGTGACACTGCTCCATTCAGGTGTAGAGTCGTTAGTGTCATTGTTCTATTCAGGTGCTATGTTTGTTGTTCTAGGGTGAGGCTCTTTTGTTTAACATTTACATTTACATTTATTCATTTAGCAGACGCTTTTATCCAAAGCGACTTACATTGTTCTACAGTAATTACCAGTGTAACAGCCACTGGAGGCAAGGTGGGTTAAGTGTCTTGCCCAAGGACACAACGACAATATGAACTGTGGGGAGGGTGGAAATCAAACCACCTAACTTCCGGTTGAAGGACGAGCACTCTACCCACTGAGGTACTGCTGCCCTTTTAGGTTTCAAAACACTGTTGTACATACTCTGTTCACCAAGCGTGTTTCCATTTTCACAAAAATGGCTTTCTTCACCACTCTCTCAAACCATCTGGCCTCTCTGGCAAAAATTCGGACATTGCTGTCCTCAAAGGAATGTCCTTTCTCTTTGAGGAGGAGGTGGACTGCAGAATCAGGTCCTTCTGGATTGGTTCTTCTGTGCTGATATATCCTCTTGTGAAGCTGTTAAGTTTAGTTTAGTTTCACCGACATAACTGTCATTGCACTCTTCACTGAACTGTATAAACTACATTACTCTGTTTGTGAGAAGGGCTTGTCTTTAGGATGGACCAGTTTTTGGCATGTTCTCTGGTTTAAAGTGGACTCGAATGTTGTGTTTGTAGAAAACAGATTTTCAGATAAACCATACACATAAGGGATAACTACACCCTTGTCTTTATTCCCTGGTTCCTGTCTGTGAGATTTCTGTGTCCTCTTGGTTTTGTTGAAAGTCCATTTGGGGTATCCAGAGATATAAGCTCAGCTCTCTTACCAGTTGATCTCAGAATTGATAAAGTCTCTTTGAATCAGAGACACAACGTCTTCACCTTGAAAACTGAGTCCAGATGCTTTTATTTAATTATTAATTTTTCTGTATAATACTGAAAATTTGTCTCATTATAAAAATAAGTTTATGGGTCAATTTGTCTTTCAATATCATACTTGTTGGGTCTAATAAAATTTTAAATATTAAAATTATGCAAGTCAATAAATTTGTTGGATATGTCAGACCAGTTACTATTGTGAATTGTGTGCCATTTCTCCCCGCTCTACTAAAATCCTGAACAAAATCTTCCACATTCTCTGTTGTAGCAACTACTTAGTTGTTTTTTTGAGTAAAGAGACTATCTCTCCTACATATTCCACATGAGACTGACCCTATGGGGGTGTGCCAGAGAATGTGGAAGATTTTGTTCAGGATTTTAGTGGATAATTTAAGACCCACCTCCTTTGAGGTGGCTAATTACCCTATAAAGGCACCTGTATGCCACATGCTCACTGATTAAATTTTGATGGAACAGATCCTTGAGCGGGCTCGAGATGGAGAAATATTTTCTTCACTTAGAGAATCATTGTTACAAAATGGAATGTTACGTTCTTTATCATATTGAAACTATCCCTTCAACCAGTTAAATATTCCATATGTACGGGGACACTTTGAGACACACCGTGAGGGGATAGAGTGGGGTGAAATTCGAATGAGATATTGCCGCCACCAAAGTGCTCAAACAAAAAACACCCATGTGTATAAAGTGAACAATTTACAAAGACATAACATAAACCAGTACCCCCAGATACAGAGTACTGTCGCCTCAAGTCTCATCGCCAGACATAATTAGGGCTCCCCAGCCCTTCAAGAAGCAAGGTTAGCAGGGGAAAAACTAAAAGAAAAACAAAAGAGAAAACAGGAATCGTTGCTGAGCTGCTCCAAGCACCCATTCCTCAAAAGATGAGCTTGTGGCTACATTGAGTTGGTAGAAGCGAGCAAATGCGGAAGGAGCCAACCAAGCAGCGGCACCATGGCCTTTGATGTCTGCCGACACACCTCCTTGCCCCTTTAGGAACCTGGTAACTGCTCGAGTTGATGGTGTGCAAGCCCCTTGCACAATAGCTAGCAGCTCAGTCCTCTCAGGGGCCAGGCCCAAAGCCTTAGTCATTGAGGAAAAGAATGATACAATGCTCCACGTCCTTGAGACAGTAAGTCTGCATGCATCAGGAGTTCCCAAAGAATTCCGTCCAAGAGTGGCGAGATGTCTGAGAACCATGTCATGTGAGGCCATAGTGGAGCTATCAAGACAAGTCTCACCTCTTTCTGCAAGAGGGATGGTTGAAGGCTGAATGGGGGAAAGGCATAGAGCAGATTGTGTGGCCATGGATGAGCCATAGCGTCTACCCCAAGTAATTAGTTGTTTCTAATTAGAGAGAAAAACAGGGTAAAAACAGACAGGATGAGCGTTGCCTGCCCGTAACAGCTAAAAGACCTGCCATCACCTGAGGGTGCACTCTCCACCCTCCTAGATCCAGACCTCTTTTGGACAGCAGAACCACTGGCACATTGACCAGCCTTGGCACATGCACTGCCCTCAGAGACCAAAACTTGAGTTATGCCCACTGCTATAGCTTATGTGCAATTCTGCAGAGGCGAGGAACCCAAGCCACCATGCCTGTTGATGTAAGGTGCTGCAACAATGCACACTGTCCGTTCTTACAAGCAAATGTTGCCCCTGTAAATATGGGAGAAACTGGTGAAGGGCCAGATGGACTGCATTCAACTTCAGAATATCGATTTGTCTTCCATAGGCTGTGCACCCACTTACTCTGTTTTCCCTGAGCACTGTTCCCCATCCTGTCAATAATGCATCTGTCGCCAACAAGTGACAATGAATCACTGGACCAAGTTTACTCTCTTTGCTGATGTTTCCTCTGCTCTTTCCCCAGTGGGGGGCCACTCACAATTGTCTTGTAAGATCCAGCCTCGCCCTGTCTTTGTGGAATATCACTATCTGAAGAGTGAGATCCTACCACATCAACCTCTTCCACTTCCTCTAGCCCATAAAACTCTGTTTCACACACAGAAGGCCCGAGGCCAAGGAGCAAGGGTGCGTCTCAAGATTTTGTAAAGCTACAGCCGCTTCCCCTATGCCGTTTGACCCGTTTTGTGATCGTATTGATATAATGAAACAATTCATTCAAAAGGAAGGGTTTTTCTGGCTAAAGATGCATGATTAACCCCAAGACATAACACACATCTATCATGACCATCTTCTAAGGGCATTTGCACCCCACAGCCCTTGCAGTTACTAACCTCCAAACCTATGGCATGTTAGCCCCTTGTCGGAGCAATATGCAGGGTATGACTCTGAAACAGACCAGGAGACAGTAATGGAAAGCCACTTCCCCCGCACCAGGTTTGGCTAACCAACGTACCTATGGCTTGTTAGCCTCTTGTTAGAGCCACAGCAGACTTCTGTCTCCACCGCTCCAATTTACAACAAAAGATCCAAATTCAACTTAACCTTGTTGAAGACAACCACCCTGAAAGTCAACTTCACACTCTCTCTTACACCCAGTAAGTGGCAAAGACTGTCTCGACACTCTTACTTTCTTTTCCTTCTCACACATCAACCTGCTATTGTGGAATCAAAATGATCAATGAGCATGCACCACACAGGTGCCTTTATAGGGCAATTAGCCACCTCACAGGTGGTTCATAACAGTAATTAATAATTCATTTGAGAATCCATGGTTCATACATTTATGAACTGTGATAAACAGAGGTTTAGACTATGGGTCTCCTGCAGCACCTGCCCCAGAAGGCTCACGTTCACATGCAGGTCATCTTTTAGTAACCACAGCAGCCTGAGGCACCAAATAAGGTATGGCAAAGCCATAACATGTGATAGCATGTTGTTCTGGAGCAGCTGACTGTTTGACCAATTGTTGCCCGGAGGAACTGTGCTGTTCTCTGAGCTGGGAGGCACATGCATAATATAAATGGTCCAAAGCTCTTGGGAACAACATTGAAGCTACAGTGAAGCTGTTCATGCACTGCTGCAAACCACCATTATCTGAGGGGGCTATTTTTGTAAACAAAGGAAGGATTGGTACAATGTCCCTGTATCTAATGCACCATTCCCTCTCTTCATATGCACTCAACTTCAGAAAAACACTGTTTAGTTTTAGTTTAGTATTTATAGCATGTCTGCAAGTTTCTTTTAACAAATTTCTCCTGCAGCGTGTTCTTCTACTCAGAGAGCCTATCTAATTAATGCAAATGTATCTAAAGCTGAGTTGCCAGAAAGTTGAAAAAGTCATCCCCGCTGATAGCATCGGTGTTGCTGTAGGATATAAGCGTAGGATGCACAACACGCTGCAACTCTCTAAACACAGACATAAGCTGCTATAATGCCAGAAGAGCTCTTTGAAAACATTTCATGTCTAATGAGCACTAAAGTGTATGGTAATATTAAAGATCATTTAGTCTGTTTAAAAGACAACTAAAGAAACTCCAGCATGTATTTGGGATTTATACATCAAGAAACAGTAAAGCACTTATTAAGGGTTTTCTCTCAAGGTCTAGAGAAGACAAGTTAAAATACAGCAGTATTATTCTTTACACAATAGAAGTAATGTTGATAAATGACAAAACAAATAAAAACACCTGGTATTTATATAATTATATAAACTGCAGATAAAAACAGGCCAACTAAATAAAACAATCCTCCATTAACTGCCAGTTCATCCATTAATAAACATGATACTTTTACTGCACAACCACACCTTGGAGGATACTTTATCATCTTACTTATTTGCCAGTTCACTGGTTCTAAAAGTCAACGTGGAAAGGGGCTAGTAATCAACACACGGAAAAGCTACTCAAGGACAAGCTACAGTAGACATTTTAGTAAAAAGTAAAAATAAACCTTCATCACTAACATCAGTAATAATGTGTTTTCAACTATGGGCTGGGGAATGCATGGGTGAGGCATTATGGGATGACATTTATGAGGATCTGTAAAACAGCTTCACTGTAACTATGTCTGTGTGTAGGAGACTTTACAGAGGTCAGTTTATGTGGCAACAGTTGTATAACAGCCTTGTTAGTATCTTACAGTTCAAATCAAAATACATTTTCTAAGCCAGCATTTCACCTTCCAGCCCACACAGGCAAAATAAACAAATCCGTAACATCAGTTCCATGGCATTTTTTGATAATGTCAATATTTCTTCACTTTTCTCTGGCAATCACTGGAAATAAAATGTTTGAAGCTTTATGATTTTTGTATAGACACCCGACATTGCACTGGAGAAAAAAGCTGTTAATTAAATATGATATTGTCTCAGGAGCAATGCATCACTATAAAATGTTGTGTATAATTTTCAGACGTGAGCAAACTCCCACATTTACTGGAAGACCTGTGACTAAATAAGTTCTATCAGCCTTAATGCAGGTAAAAGCCAGTAAGATATAACCAGCACCAGTGCAGATCTCAAACGGGCAGACTTCATTTAGCACTTTAAAACCTGTTACGTTAAACCTCATTAAATCTATATCAAGACCCTTGTCCTGCAGCAGGCGAGCATTTATTAAAAATGTCTAGACCAATCACATAAATCTACAACACAGAGTACACTAGGTGTAGTTGCTGCTGTAAACTCAAAGTCACCAAAATAGCAAGACAAGTTAAATTGTCTAAATGTAAAGTAAAGTGATTACCTGAGTCTGAAGGGGTTGTACAGAGTTACAGTAAGATCCAATCACTCGCCCTCAGTTTGTCTAGGACATCATAAAGTCAGAGACACAACAACTATGTCAAAGGAGACAAAACATTAGTCTCATTAGCTTCATCTTTAGCCTAAAATCTTCATTGGACTGATTTATGCTAATTAGCCATTTGTTTAAAATTTCTATACAAAGACAATTTTTGGTCTGTATATTATTTTTAGACTCAGTATTACAGATTTGATTGTTCAGATTGATTGCTGATTGATTGTTCAGAGTTACAACATCTACATCATGTAGTGTCTACTTATTGTAGTTCTATCTTGTCGCCGGCTTCTTCTTCCCTTTCAGGTCTAAGCCAACTGAGATCACAAATTGGAGAAGTTATACCTGACTATTCAGGTCAGTTTAAAAACTGACCAACTCAGACCCACTCCCTCTCTCACCTGGCAGCCACAGCTATTATTACAGCTATTATTTTGTCCTTTTCTTTGGTTATACTGACATTCACACATGCATCCATTTGTGAATGCACAACTGATTTACACATTAGCTTCTTTAGTGTTTAGTTTATTGTACTAAATAAATTTTTAAACCATGTGTGGTCTACCTATTTGTCCAGACCTTGAGCGAGTTTGTGACAGCAGTCACTCTGGAAGAAGGATTTTTTGTGGCGTTCTGTCCTGCAGCTCACCGATCTCAGATGTCTACTGGCTGCTCTCTTTTGTTCAAAAGCAGAAAGAACGGGATGGTCCATTCAGTAAACACTGATCTTGAGGAAAGAGCGTCAGGTGCTGAGTCTGTTACATGAAACAGTAACGTTAATGATGTCACAGGCTTTAACCAGGTACAGCTCTTGGTTAAATGTAAAATGTAACCATGATGACATGTGACTCTCTTGGTACAGGTCTCAGTCCCACTGCCAAGGGGCATTAAAGATGCTGGTTGGTAAATAAAAACTAACATCAATGGTATTTTATCTCAGTTTTATTCTCCTACTTAAATGTTGTCCCACTAACACCATAAACGCCATACATAAACACAGGCTGCCACACAGCCACTTTTAGTTGCATCTGTTCTTGAAAGTGCTGTTTTACGTTGCACAGTTTCAGTAAATCTGCTAGTAAATACTCAATTGCTGAGCTTAGTAAATTTGGCCTTTGGATGTTAGAATCACTCTGTGGTCTGTAAAGTGTCAGTGAGGTCTGAACAATCTCCTGAGACCAGCAGCTGAGGGAGTGCTGCTGGGCTTCCTTCTGCTTCTGTTCAACAAACAACAGAGTTTGGAGAAAAGCTCACTTAAATTATGCATGTGTTCACATAAGGAGCGTGCAGAGTGAGTGCTTTGTGTGCAAATGTAAAGACAGAGAACTGAACAAGAGCACCTTCAAGACACAAAAACACTCATTTGCTTGAACACCTGTTGACATTATCAACAGCTGGAACAACTCCACTCAGAGGCTAGACAAGACAGCATTTAGATCCAGAAGACTTATTTCTTCACTAAAAAAGCCAACTCATTCCAGCTGCCAATATCACATAAGATAGAGGTCTTAAGGATATCCAGTTTGTCTGAGCCTTTACACGTGTTCCTGGTCCTTTTGAGAAAATTGCATACACTTTTATTAAAATAAGCCCTGCTTTATTTTAGAAAGCATGTTTCAGTGTTACAGTAATGCCTTTGCAAAATAACAGCTATTAACAGTTAAATTAATAAAAACTGTGTAAAATGTGATGTAGTCCATCCTTAGGGCATGTCTTGTGTAAACATTGTCCTCACTTCTTTTTGTGAGTACTGCCAGACTTTTGATGTTAAATTCACTCATGCTTGCAGAAAGTCTGGGACTATGAAGTGAGTGTGCTTTGACAGGCTCATAATATATCTCTCAGTACTTTAGGGCAGCACCCAGACACATGCTTGGATGCCTGCTCTAAGCTATTTTACAGCTCTTGGTTTTACTAATACATTCTGGGATGTACTTTTTATCTGCATTATGTTCAACACTGTGCTGTCTCGAAGGCAGAATGATAATGTCGCTTGTTTTTTTCTGTATGGTGACCTGACTGTTTTACATTAAAGGAGGCTCAGTGCTAAACCCCTGCTATGTAAGCACAATCATTAATGATACATTATATATCAGAAACTAAAGAGTAAATACGTTATTTCTAAAAATGATTGACACATACATGTTGTGCAATAAACAATGTTGACTGCCACCATAACAAAATCATATGTTTTATTTTATTAATTCTTAATCTGTGTCTCAGCTCTGATTTGTCAAATCCTCAAATGTAGTGTATGTACCAGTATACATAAATATAATAAATTGCTTTATTTAAGCATTGAAACAATAAAAACAGACCCACATATTGGGGCGGGTCATGGCAAAAACCTCAGGACTCATGGGCTGATGGTGCTAAACCCATGCCTTCTTGGAGAAAACTTTGTGAGAAGCCTGGACACAATATTAACCCAGTATGACTCTGAGAGAAAAACTAACAACTATAAACTAAAATCATGAGTAATGGCACAGGAACTGTTATGTGTTAGTCTGCTGATGTAATGTATTTTATTTCCTATCTTATTGTGAAGTGTCTCACCCCTGTCTGTATGCCAGATTGACTTTCTGCCCTTGTGCCTTTCCCTCCTTTGTGATTACCTGCTCTGCCCCTAATGTGTTCCACCTGTGTCTCATTGTGTTCCCTTTATAGTCTGTGTTTTTCCCCTGTCCTGTGCTGGATTGTACCCTCAAGTTTGTAGCATTATTCTTGTGTGAGTAGTCCTGTGAGTCCTTGTGTCTGTCTTCTAATGTTTATGATCATAGCCTTGTGTTTTGACCTCGTCTCTTGGATTTCGGACTTTGTACCTCTGCCTGTGTTCAATAAACCCTTCATTGAACCATCTGCCTTCGTGGGGTCTGCATCGAGAGTCCTTCTGCCTGGTCCTGACAGGAAGATCACAGAAATTAATTCTTAAAGTCAAACAGGTGACAGTAGCAGGATCTAACAATAATAATGGATTGGATATTTATTGCGCTTTTCTCCCAAGGGACTCAAAGCGTTTACAGGCCGTCCATTATTCATTCATACCCAATCATACTGGTGATGGTAAGCTACAACTGTAGACAAAGCTACCTTGGGGCAGAATGACAGACACAAGGTAGTTATTTTGCGCTTACGGCCTCTCCGACCAACACCACATACATTCATACAAGGCAAGGTGGGTTAAGCGTCTCGCCCAAGGACACAAGGACAGTATGAATTGTGTGGAGAGTAGGAATCGAACCGCCTACCTTCCGGTTTAAGCTCTGCCACTGCTGCCCTCAGGTAACAGGCTAGCCGGGACAGGCTTGCAGACTCAAGTACGCTAGATGTGTTTGCCTGGACTCAGTAGAACAATCTGTCACCAGGAAGTGTGTGTTGGCTGCTTTAATATCTGCCTACTGTATTCACGGGCAGGTGTGCAGCACGGGAGTGGCTGGTTGCTCAAGTGACCTTACAAGCAGCCAGGACAGAGACGGGCAGGATTCTACTGCACTCACACCCCATCAAATTATTTGAGAATATACATTTTTGGGGTTTAAAATTATGCGGTGAATAAATGTAAAAGAGAAAAAAATTTAATTCTAACGTTAAAACTCTTTTTGTAGCATTAGACGGCAACAGGTTATTACATAATCACAGCATCATTTTGAATAACTATGTTGGAAAAATGACTGCCGCACTCACAAATGGCATCACTGGAGAGCAGCTGTAGTGACACAAGACAGAGCCTTTTCCTTTTTTTACTTTTTGTGTCAAAAGAACCAGCAGGTGCTTGGAACAGGTGGCAGTGATGAGGTGAAGGGGAGAGGAGAGAAGTGGAGCGGATCTCTGAGAGAAATGGAGTGGATCTATAATTGACAGACTAGGATGTGTTTAAAACTGCAGCCACTCTGGAGGACTCTTCCGTCAGCGTAAAGGATAATGCTGAGTATGTGACTGGGCATCAGCACTTGGTTCGACAGCATTGTGCCCACCATACAAATCAGGAAGTTTCCCAACCAAAAGCCCTGTATAAACAGTCAGGTATGTCACATGCTGCGTGCTCTCTTGCATTCAGTTCAGGCAATGATCGAGTACAAAGCTGCAAAGTATGGACTGAGAAAAGCCATTACAGCGGCCAAGAGACAGTACAGAGAAAATCTAGACTGCTTCTATTCTACTGCTGATATTGGGCAGATGTGGCAAGGCCTGCAGCATATCACAGTCTATAGGACCACCAACAACAACATCACCTAAACAAACAACCTGCCGGACGACCTCAACACATTCTACACCTGCTTTGAGGCCTCCAGCTACATTACAGAGAGGAAGCTCACACATACATGGACCACCAAACATCCCCTCCACTAACTGTCTCAACAGACCAGGTACACAATGCCCTGAGGAAGATCAACCTCCGCAAAGCAGCCGGACCAGACAACATTTCTGGGCAGGCCCTCAGAGTGCCACTGAGCTGGCTGATATTCTCACCTCCATCTTCAACCTCTCCCTTAGCCATTGCACCGTTCCTTCTGCTTTATGACCACACCCATCGTCCCCCTGCCTGAGAAAGAACCCACCAACATGCCTGAACGACTACAGGCCAGTGGCACTCACTCCAATCATCATGAAGTGTTTTGAGAGAGTGGTGCTGGCCCATATTCAGAGTAGAATACCAGACACTATTGACCACCTGCAGTATACCTACCGGTTCAACAGGTCCACCTCAGATGCCATCGTTGCTGCCATCATTATTCCCTCTTTCACCTGGAAAATAAAGACGCAAACCTCAGGATACTCTTCATCAACTACAGCTCTGCCTTCAACGCAGTCATCCCCCACAAACTAACCCAAAAACTGTCTACACTTGGTCTGCACCCCACCCTCTGTGACTGCCTCCTAGACTTCCTGACTGGCAGGCCTCAGTCTGTCAGGATTGGTAATAGGACTTATTAGCCAGTAGCATCACAAACATTGGCACCCCACAGGGTTGTGTACTCAGCCCCATCCTCTACACCTTGTTCACCTACGACTATGTCACCTCCCACAAGGACAACATCATCCTGAAATTCGCGGACGACACCCTAGTGATAGGACGCATCGCTGGCAGGAACGAGGCAGCCTACAGGAGTGAGGTGGCCAGTCTGATGTTATGGTGTGGAGACAACAACCCCCCCTTAACACGAACCAGACGAAGGAGATGGTGGTGGACATTATAAAGAAGAGGAGAAGTGTGAAATGCAGGTCTTCAAGACTGAAGAACTCTTTCTTCCCCTCGGCCATCAGATTCCGAAACAGCTGACAGGAGTCTGCAATCATGGACCTAACTGTTCATATGGACATAACTTAACATAGACATGACTATTTACATTGATTTACACTTTCGTTTTTGCAAATTAATTATTTTCAGAACTGCACTATCTCACTTTTTATTGTCTTTGCTGCATTTGCACTACCTCTATTTTTATTGCTCTTATTTCTAATATATTTATTATAATAATTTCCATTTTTATTTAACATTACTATACGGCATTTATTGTGGACAGCAAAGTAAGAATTTCATTGTGCAGGGAAACATTATTTCTGTATGTGCACAAGACAATAGTGACTTTGAATCTTGTATCAATTACAGTCCGGTACAGTCCAGACAAACTGACTGATTAGTCTTAGGGTGTGTTCACACTTGTAGTCTTTCATTAGTCCACACCAAAACAATCCATTTAGTTTGGTTTATCAGCTAAAAGCCCCGTCCACTGTGCATTCACAGCTGGCATTTTAAACTTCTTACCAAACGGAAAAACATGCATTTTTCAATGAAGACACTAGATGGTGTTGTTAGCCCAAATGCTATTAAGGCATGTGACTGTGTTAACAAAGTGTTTTTAGCATAGCTATTAGCATGTTAGTCTGTGGAAATTCTCAGTCATCCAGGTCATCTTGAAGAAAAGGATAAAGCAAAAGCATCTGGACTCACTTTTCAAGGTGAAGATGTTTCCTCTCTAATTACTAGAGACTTTATCAATTCTGAGTTCAACTGGTAAGAAAAGCCTGGAAGTTTAACAGTTAATCTCACAATTAAAAAAAAAAAAACTCTTTTGGAAGTCCAGATGCTTTTGCTTTAACCTTTTCTTATAGCATGTAAGCTTCTTGGTGCTTCATCTTTGACCTCTTCTCATTTTATTTAGTTGGACAATATTGTTTTGGTTCATTTTCTTTTCTGACCTTGGAGAAACTGTTATGTGTTATGTGTTGTTTTCATTGCTAATTTATAATGCTCTTCTTGTGTGAGATTGTCTATGGTTTGTGTGAGGTTCAAACTTGAATTGAACCGTACCAGAGTTTACTTGAACTTAGTGTGCACCAAACAGGTACACCAAGACTCCTTCCAAACAGAGGTCTCAGAGCGCATGTTTAGTGTGCACTGAGGTTTGCCTGGAGCCTTCATAGTGAACCACGCTAACAGAGCAACTGCATCAATTTGAACTGCGCCAAACACGGCAAGTGTAAACGCACCCTTAGATGCGTGTCTGTCTATCAACCTAAATTCAATGTAAAGGGTAAACAAGCACACATTCTGTATTTGCCCAGGTGCCTAAATACCTATTTCTGTCAGTTTATGTGTTCTGAGCAATGCTAAACACACTTTGTTAATACAGTGTGTCTCCTCTGACAACAGTCTTTTCCATTCAGCTATAAAACGCTCTGTTGCTGAGACATAAATTCCAAATGTTAGAGTATCCCTTTCATTGAGCTTTAGCCAAAACTGAATGCATCTAAAGTGGGTCAGCATGTCTGCCTGAGTGATGCATCACTCCCCAGCATAGACCTCTTCCAGGAGGGCTCTGTTTCAAGACAGCTCCCCGCTCCTAAATGTGGATCAGCAAGATTAATATTTCACTGATTGCTTTTATTTGAGGAAATAGGCCTGAAAACAGCACTTTTTGCTCCTGGCACTTTACCACCTACTTGAACCAGTCCCATCCATTTCCAGCCTTGTATTAGAGGACGAATCTGTTCCACATGGGTATTTATATACACCAGAGAGATCTGATGGATGAATTTCACATATGCGTCCCAAGAGTCAGATAGGATGTTTCCATTTCCAGAGTGGGTAAAAAGGCTTCACGAGGCCCCGGGGAGTAGCACATGTTAGGTGCCCAGGCTTCCATTCAACTTCCTCACCTCAAACTGCTGCTGCTGCGGATGCAACAGCCTTCTCCTCACATTCTCATGAAACAGAGCAAATGCATTAACACTATGCATAATATATAGCCTACACACACCAAGGAGAAAAGCTGATTACAACAACCGAGTCCAAAGGAAAATGTTGCCACGGCACGTTTCTGTAGAGTCTCTATGCATAAGCTCTCAAAACAAACCTGCTCACTATGTATACCTATTTGTAATATTTTATGTATCAAAT
This sequence comes from Neodontobutis hainanensis, assembly GCA_024349245.1. Taxonomy (NCBI): domain Eukaryota; kingdom Metazoa; phylum Chordata; class Actinopteri; order Gobiiformes; family Odontobutidae; genus Neodontobutis; species Neodontobutis hainanensis. The sequence goes on from JALDNG010001274.1 coordinate 53,540, forward strand.
GTCAAGACAATAGAGTAACTACAGTGAGCAGGAGACCCAGTTCTTGTTGGATAACTTTTTTTCACATTTGGAACAACAGTTAAATAGTTGAGCTATGGAGGTACAGCTTTGTGGGACTCAATGATGCTCTAAACTAGGGGTTAATAATAGTTGACTATTTACTTACATTTGACAAATTTCATCATGCAGTACTTAGCCTTTAAAGAAACTTGAGCTAGCATAAAGAGGGTACTGTGCACACTTCAGCTGTTATCAGTGTTGCAAACTCCTCAGTAAGAAAAGTAGCTGGACCAGACCATTAAAATAGGTCTGCACGTGTTGTCTGAGCGCTTCAGTTTCTTTCTTGTAAACAAGTGAAAAGTAGCTTCTGTCAGAATTAGAGCTCATAAACACAGAGTATATTCATCAATATAAACCACAATTTGAACAATGGTCTCCAGATTAAAGTGTGTGCAGGAGTTATTCTTCCTTTTGCAGCATAGTTTTATGTGCCTTCTATTGTTCAAGTGATGAGTAAACCTGGTTCAGACTGTGACAACGCTGTTGAGGCACAGAGAGGGGCCACTGCCCTTAACTATTAATATTTTATACAAAGGTCTGTTAAGAGGCTAAAGCTTTAGCTTGTTCAGGGGTTTGTTTCAAAATAGAGGCAGAACACTGCCTCTATTTTGCCTCTATCAGAGCAAAATCCCCCAATTTAGAGGGTCCCATACCATCCAACCATCTTCCCGGAGCACCTCCCCGGAAAGGCTCCCAGGAGCCATCTAGAACAGATGCCCAAGCCTCCTCAGTTGACTCGGATGTGGAGGAGCAGCGGCTCTACTCTGAGATCTTCCTGAGTGGCTGAGCTCCTCAACCTATCTCTAAGGGAGCGCCCAGCCACCCTACGGAAAAAGGTCTTTCCTAGGAAGGAATGTAGATTAACCAGTCAATCGAGAGCTTTGCTTTGCAGCTTAGCTCCTTTATTACCGCAACCGATACATCGAATGGATCAATGCAGAGACAAAATCATGTGGTCCCCAAACCGGACACCCTCCGGCCCCTGGCTGCGCCTAGAAATCCTGTTTATAAAGATAATGAACAGGGCCGATGACAAAGGGCAACGCTTCTGAAGTCCAGCATACACCGGGAACAAGTCTGACTTAAAATCAAGCCTCTCTCATGGAACCTCTTAAAAGGTCTTGAGTAAGGGCGCCACCATACTAGCCTGGCTCCGCCCTCCTACGTACTTCCGCTCAATTTCATTTCGCTTTAGTACTTAGTCTGGGATCGCTGTATATTCTTAGGTTTCTAGAAATCAATTTTTTGTAGGACCAATCAGCGAACAGAGGGAGTGACTTGTTGTTTCCAGTCGGTTTCGGCGCATGACATACGTCACGACCACACGTTAGCGATTGGCTATGGCAGATCCTGTGACTCTGGGCAGATCCAATAGTTTTAAACTTCAACAGAGTTCCCGCATTCAAGGAAGTAAACGCTTGTCAATGGAGCGAGGCCAGACTCTCTGTACAAATGAAATGTACGAGTCTGGTAGAACCAGGCTACCACCATACAGCAATATACAGAGATATACCACAGTTCACTAGAGGGCAGGCTTCAAAAGCGGTAATATAAGGCTTCAAAAGCGGTAATATAAGGAGAAAACCAATTGCGACTTTAGAAGTGTAAAAATTGTGTTTACAGCCTGGTATAAAAGATGGCTCCGGTCCCTAGAGCTAAGTTTTTTTTTACATGACAATTTACAGCTACAGTCCTTGCTTACAATGTGAACCAAGCTCTTGCTCCATTCGTACTGGGACCGGACTTCCCCTAGCAGATGGCCCTGGACCCCATGATGACTCCCGGAGCACCGCCCACAAGATACCGCAAGGGACACAGTCAAATGCCTAATGAGGCTAATGAGTGTGATTTCTCTGTCGTTGGAACACACCCCCGGTCCCCTTTCTTGAAAAGGGGGCCCACCACCCCGGTCTGCCAGTCCAGAGCTACTGCCCACAACTGCCATGCAATGTTGCAGAGGCGTGTCAGCCAAGACGACCTCACAAAATCCAGAGACTTGAGGTACTCTACTTAATCTCATCCACTCCCGTTACCTTGCCACCGAGAAGCAGCTTAACTACTTGAATGACTTCAGCTTGGGTGATGGATGAGTCCACCTCTGAGCCCTCTGCTTCCTCAGTAAAAGATGTCTTGGTGGAATTTAGGAGATCCTTGTTATAGGAATATTTTATATCCATATATTTAACCAGAGAGACACGGAGACCGATTATAATTTAACAAGCAATGGTCAGGTTTTAATCCTTGCAAGGATGAGCAAAGCAGACACAGTAACAAGTGTACAGCGAAAGGTTTGCTTCCAGATGTAAACATAACATGGGATTATATACAACACAGTGACGTCCTTGGTGAGAGGCGTTCACAATGGTCCAGGAGAAAGAGTCCCGTGACAAGCCATGTCTCAGTCTTGTTATGTCTACTTCCTGCTTGGATTAGAGCGAAGGACATGACATGAATTTGACATGACCTGAAGAGAACTATAAGCCCCAGTAACTCTAAACATAAGAATTAAAATTATTATAACATTCCCCCCTCTTTATGCTGATAACAATTAGCATAAATAATCTACTAGCTTGAGTGTGAGTTGTTTACTTTTGACAAAGCGAAAACCCAGCAGGGCATCTGACCTAGCCTAAGTACACTTGACCATTTGACCTAACGCTGGGAAAAAGTCTTTGTCCACCCCTTGCCCCAAGGCGGCCAACACACAAACATCAAGCATTAACTTTATGTAATCACTTCAACTGAATCTCAAACACATTTCAAATCAAAGACAAAAATGATTATACAGGATATGTTTACAATCAAATGGGACTCCACAGAGTCTTGCACTGATTCTTCAAAATCAAATTCATAAAAGTCCATAAATCAAAACACAGTGTCACTCCAAAATAGCGTAGAAAAATATGCCAGAGTTTAAGCTGGTCGGCCCATCGGACTTTAAGCTGGTCGCCCCATCGGACTCAAGATCTCTGGCCTGTCCCTGTCATAGAAATAAAAACACATGGAGTGAGACTTATGCACATTCTTAATGATTAAAACCAATTCTCTTAAGCATCATAACTTCAATGAACCATACAGCCCTTAGGACTGTAGTATGATCCGTCCTGGAGCTGTTGTCCCGTTGGTGAACATGCAAACGTTAACGTCCCTCAGATATCAAAGTGTTCATCTGAGGTCAAAGCCTCGACCACAGTCGTTGGGCAGGTGCATGTCCAGGAATGTTGACCCAGCATTGGCCACATCCATCAATCTCACCAACAAGCTCCGGACACATGGAAATCAACACAAACAAAAGTTATCAGACATGGAAGACATGAAAGTACATCTCAATACATAATTAAAGTCTCAGTCACTTTCAAAATATTTTGTATCTATTTTTTAAAATCATGTCAAAATCACTTACTCTATTCCAGAATACTCTGCCAATTCTTCTGCAAAGTGTAAAGCTCTTACTTAAAGGCTTTAGTCGTGCTGTGAACTAGACCTGTGTTACCTTGGATGAAATCCTGTTGTAGATCCCACCTTTTCAGCTCAAAGCAGCTCAGTGCTTGTGTTCTGTCCAGTCCTTGGACCAGGTCCAACTCATCTCCAGCCTCAATTCAGTTACAGCATCTCTCGTGCAATTCATAAACCTTTGTTGGTTATAACTCGAATTAATTTAATTCCACATTTGCATAAATTCAATTCTAATTTAATTTTAGCCTTATATTCATTAAGGACACCTCGAAGGACCCCCCTCTTGTCGATGTAAATCTCAAATAAACCTGATGGAACTGCTGTTTGGTTCCTAAGGTGTGAGTTCTTCTCACGTCACATTGTATGTGCACAAACATAAACCGATGATCCTTTAAGGACACATGTTTCCAGTCAGCAGGCAACGCTGGTCTAATGGTCTTACTTTCACAAAAACCTCCAGACTTCTATTTGCACTGCACCTGTCCCTGATCTCTCAGTTTGTCAGGTTCAGAGTGATGTTACAGGACGTCCTGTCACTGGCCCTGCTCACAGGTGTACTCCAGGTGTAAACCAAGATGATTATAAGTTCAAAGAACCATGTTAATATTAGCTCTTACTGGTGTCCATATTAATTGTCAAATCTTCTTTTCTAAGCCGGTACCTTCTGTGGTTGGCTTCCATCAAAACAAAATACACACAAACCAATCAAACGTTCTCTGACATTTTTAGACCCATAGAAAGTGCCCTTCAGGCTTTCCAAACGAAACCATACAAGCTCTTAAAATGATCAAACCATAAAAATGAAACACAGATAAACCCTGTTTCCACAGATATGGTCTGTGACAGTGTTTCTCCAGAACGTTCATCCATGTGAACTTTCTTTCTTTATTTATTTTTTTTTAACTCTTTAACTGTATTAACACATCCCTATATTACTCTTTTATCACATCACCTCTTCACTTTAATACAGTTTAAATCTTCTTCTCCCTCTCTTTTTTGAGACCTGGGAAACCCATGGCTCAAAACAAAAATAAAAAAATAAAAACAATAAACATAAAATCATAAAATGAAAGGCCAGTGCCATTGATCATTTTAAAATTTCAGTCTATCAATTATCGTTTCTAATTATTCGTCTTCTTTATGTTTTCCAAACAGCATCACTGTTGTTTCTGTTATAATTAAACTTAATTTTGTTCAGTTCAGTTTTAATTTTAGTTACCATTAGTTGTAGGTCTTTACCTGTAACTGTAAGTGTATCATCCGCAATCATAGTAATATTTTATTCAGTTGATGCAAACATAAACAACTTTAAAACAGATCCAGTTTCTCATGATCTATCGTCACAGAACTTTTAGCCAAAGACTTTAAATTTTCAATCCAATTAGAAAATCCTCAGAATATTATTCAATCACCTCAAAGTAATTCCTTTGGAAATAAAATCCTCAAAAACAAAACTCTTCCCTCCCTTGGGGAGTTAACCTTAGCTGCTCAAACACCTCGTCTCTCTCTCCTCCAAAACTCCATCACCATGTGACTGTTGTTTAAAAGAAAGACTTTTCATAAAATTAACTAAGTTCTGTGTTAATTTTTCTGCATTTACCCTTTATAATAACAATTCTTCAGGGGTTTGTTCAGTCCAGATTTGTTCCACACTGTCTCTGTAAAACTCAGTCTCAACACCAGGTGTTCAATAAATAAAACAAACCACTTCTCTTCATTTCCTCAGATTCACCACCATTGAACTTAGTAATAGTTAGTAATGTTAATTTAAAACATGCAAAGATTAAACCTCTTAAGATTTTAATCTTTAGTTTTTAAAGATTTCACTCAGTGTTTTCCATAAACACCTCCAAAGTTCAACCAAAACATTATTCAATTCTGTTCAAAAGGACAGACTCTTGTGTTAGTCCAACCTTAAATCAGATTCATCAAAAACCTTTTTTTCTCTTTAAATCACTTCAAGCAGTTATTAAACCCAGTGAGCACATTGTCTTCTGCTCTTAAACCTTAACTACTTTAACAGTTTAACACTTTAACTTTTCATTTAAACCACCTTCAATCCTTCAAGATTGTTTTAACATATGTTTTAACATATAGATACAATTTCAATTCCCAGATTACACATTTACCTTGCAGTTTAAAACTTTACTGTAAAGATGACTACTTTTAGCATCTATTATTTAGTTTTAGATATATACCTTTATTAGAAATTACCATTTCAAAAACCCATTGGTTATTATTTATTCTGTCTTCATTTCAGTTTCTCTAAGTACTTAGACAATATTTTTCTCAAACAATATTCAAACCTCAGTTGTCGTTTAGTTTTCTGATTCTAAAAACAACATGGTTGTACCAAAAAAAATTTAATTACATCCCAAGGTGGACTATATTTTTTCCCACAGACCTTTCAGAAGGTCAAACTGTTTCCTAAATAAGTCTCCTAGACTTTGAAACTTTGAATCGGATGTAAAGGCTCCACACAAAATGATTGTGGAGCTAACGTCAAAACCAAAACAAAAACGGAAAAACCAAAACACTTCTCGTGCTTTGTTCTGTGAAAAAATCCTTTGTGCTCCCAAACAAGGTTTGTTTTGGGAGAGGAAAAAAAAACTCTCTCTGTTAGGGAAATACCTACTGCGCAATTCACTTCAAGACACATTTTTAAATTCTTCTGATTACAAAGTGAACATTTTCATAAACGTTATTTCGTGTTTTTGAACCACACTGAAATTAAGGACCTCTATTAGTTCTCGTACTAATAGATACATACCCTTGTTTTGCAAAATACTAATCAATACTTTTATTTTGGATCTAAAGTTTGGATCTTTTAACATTTTCACTTCCGTGTTCTGTCTTTGTGTGTGTTTTAAGTGTCATGTGGTGTGTGTACATGACTTAACTCCTAATGTCCAGTCAGTGTTGCTCAGTGTTGCTCCTGCTGTGGCCTGGGTCTGTTCTTTGTCCCTCTGCAGACATGTCGTCCCCTCTGTCTCCTCCACCCCACGTCCACCTCTCACGGCCTCGCCCGCTCCGGTGACCATAGGAATTTGTGCGTGTTTTCCTCGGAGAAACACAACATAATCAGTATTCATTTCAGGCTTCACGTCTTTGAGAAAAGCCTATTTCTTTCTTTTTGTCAAATTTAGTGCATATTACACTACATTCTCAAAATGTGCTCGCCATCTTACCGCCTCTGTGTCCGAATCGCTGCGCACTGGGCAGACCCCTTCAGGCCTTGGTGCAGCGGCTGGGCCACAGGAGTGTGGCGGGGGGGGGGGTTTGGACAGTCGTGGGACGGCATGCTGCTGTCGAGGTAGGCGGAGACCCAAAGGCTCACAGGAGGAAACATTTGGAACAAAATATATATGTCGTCAAATCTCCTCTCTGCTGTGTCACACAAACGTAATACAATATCTGTTCTTTAACAGACTATTTATAAACTTTATCTCATAATTCAAAAGATTCAAAAGCACATTTACCTTCTGTAGATGTCTGTTTGTGTGCATATGTGTTTATGTTCCTGACCTGTTCAAGGGTCAGTCAAAGGTCTCTCTCTTGTCTGGACCCAGTGTCGGCCTCCTCTCCTGTTCTCAGTGCCCTCTCCTCTGCCCACCACAGCCCCGCTGCCGGTCTCCATGGCAACCATGGCCAATGGTGCATTTTCCCTCGGAAAAATACATCACATTCACATTTAGATCAAGTTTCGCACAATTTCCAACTTTAATTTACAAATTCCTCTTTGGTCTCTCTCAAAAGATACAGTTTAAAATAAATACAGATAAACATTTGTCTGGAATATGTTAATCCTACCGTTTGTTTTGCTGCTGTCTTTCTGCAGCGTCTCAGCCGACAGGAGCAGGTGTGTGTGGGAAGGGCAGAGGGAGTTTGAGGTGCACTGGTTTGAGCGGAGAGGCCGAGACCTAAAAATCTCACAGGACATAAAAGAAAAATACAAATGATTAGTGTTTTGAAGTCCATGTGTACCTTTCTTTTTTAAAAACTCATTTTTCTTTTCACAAAATGGCTTCTCCCCTTTTTTTTTTTTTTTTTTTTTTTTCTGTTATACCGGAAGCCTAGAAAAATATCTTCCATAAGATATTTTTAAGCTATTTTTCTTTCTCGTAATTGTTTAAATCACTGCTTTCAAGTCAGTTCTCAAACTTTTTCTACAAAACCATTAACCCTTTGTTAATGTTCACATTCTTAGACATTAGACATTCAACAATGGCGCCCATTCATACAACATTAATTCTAATACACAACTTCTTTAACTGTTTTTAACGTTAAGTCCACATTATACATTATATTATTCTCAAAAGTATAAGCCCCTCACTCTCGTATGGATCAAAATAAAGTTAAATCAACCGAACAATTGTGTCACAATGTTAGATTTCCTGTTACTATTTTCTCATTAACTCCTCGCATGCAGGTATTTGTAATTTACATAAATACAGAAATACGTATTTCTTGCTATTTTTCCTCAGATGGATCAGATTCTCTGAGTCACATTACCTTATCTTAGCTTAAGCTTTAAGTTAATTCTTTTTCACATTCAGACTGACTGATGTTAGTTCTCATTATTCAGACTGAATCAACTTCTTCCAATAAAATCAACTGCATTCAATCCACAGTCGCATCACAATCACTCTCTCAACCACACCTTTTACTCAGGCTTTTACTCTCTAACCCTTCAGGTTAGATAAACTTCATTAAAGCCACTTCCTTCTGTGGGCTTTATCTCACTGCGTCACACAGTGAACACTTCTCTGCAGGCCTGCGTTACCAAGTCTCATAGACTCCGGACCTATGTATCTCACTTAAAGGTGTTAGGCTAAGAATCTCGATAATAGTCCATACTCGAGTTACCTGTGCGTCCAACACACCTAGCTTGACCGACGTTCAGAGGTAAAGGCCAGCCTTGAGGGCGCGCGCGTTAGGACCCGTGTTGTTGATCTGTATCAAATCTTGCCCTCAACTGGACCAGCTACATCCAGACCTCATACTCCTTATCGTAGTTATTAATCCCATCTCGCATAGAATGATACGTGGCCTACGTAAGACTCAGTTTCAAGAATCACATAAAAACTCACAGAGCACCAGGTATCTAGACAGCTTACAATCCAGCAAGACTACAGTCTTTAACACCGATCAACATCAAACTTGTCCCGTTAAGGCCTCACTTACACTTATACGGTAAGGTCTTGACCAAAACACACGCTTTTTTCCCTCTGTCCCACGGGACGGACAGCGTTCAGCGTTCTTCTACCGTTATGATAATCACATGTAAATATTCTCAAATAAACACATGCAATCACCGAACCAGCAGAAGTAACCCAAACCACTACTTCCGGAAGGTTTGTTCGTTCCATTCACCATTCACACAAAAATAAAATTTAAACCAGCTGGTTACCTGAATCAGAATTCCAATGGTCCAGTTGTTCCTCAGCCGGACGTCTTTGAATGTCTCCTCTCTTTTTCTCTCTTTTCCTCTCTTTGTTCAGATACCGTCACTGAGTCTCACACACAGATAGTGAAGGTCTGGCCCGTACTATTTAAAAACAATAGTCTCGGGACTTACAGGGAAATGCTTTGTGCATTTCCCCTGTGCACGTCAGTTTCACTTTTCCGCATGAGAAGCATCAGGTATTGATATCCCGGACGAGCCCCCAAATGTTATAGGAATATTTTATATCCATATATTTAACCAGAGAGACACGGAGACCGATTATAATTTAACAAGCAATGGCCAAGTTTTAATCCTTGCAAGGATGAGCAAAGCAGACACAGTAACAAGTGTACAGTGACAGGTTTGCTCCCAGATGTAAACATAACATGGCATTATATACAACACAGTGACGTCCTTGGTGAGAGGTGTTCACAATGGTCCAGGAGCAGAAGTCCCGTGACAAGCCATGTCTCAGTCTAGCCATGTCTACTTCATGCTTGGATTAGAGCGAAGGACATGACATGAATTTGACATGACCTGAAGAGAACTGTAAGCCCCCAGTAACTCTAAACATAAGAATTAAAATTATTATAACAATCCTCAAAGTATTCCTTCCACAGTCCGACAATCTCCCCAGTTGAAGTCAGCAGATTCCCACCTCCACTGTAAACAGTGTTGACAGGGTACTGCTTCCTCTTCCTAAGGTGCCAGACGACATGCCAGAATCTCCTTGAGGCCAACCAATAATTCTTCTCCATGACCTCATCAAACACCTCCCAGGCCGCTTAGTCGGCTGGTGACTGTCAGCTGCCTCAGAAGTCCCACAAGCTTGACGGCATTCCTTACTTCCGGTGTCCACCACCGAGTTCGTGTATTGCCACCTCTTAAGGCACCAGAGACCTTAGGACCATCTCTCTGAAAGTAGACTCGGTTGAATGTTCCCAACAGACCCTCACAGTACATTTGATGGATTTCAAGATGGCGCCTGTGTTCGGCATTGCCTCTGCTCCCTGTCTGTTCGCTAATGTAATTTTGTGTTTTCTAGTGATGTTTGTTGCCTTATCAGCCCTTACAACAAGTAACTGTGCATCAGCTGCTTTTGAATATGATCGACATACTCTATTTCGAATAAACGAGCAGATGAAAGACTTTTGTGTTACCTGGGCCAGGTACGCGG
>JALDNG010001275.1:0-63699 GCA_024349245.1 Neodontobutis hainanensis
TGAATAAAATAATTGAGAACATTAAAGTGGATTCATTTTCAAATTCGACATAATTTTTAAATACAATTAAGTCAAATACCCATCTTTTAAACCGAATATTTATAAGAAAGCGGTAGTCGCTAGTTTAGAAAATTTAAGATAAAAATGAATGAAGATTCATTCAAAAACAAAATTTGAAGTATTTTATTTAAATAATATTGAATTCATATAAATGCAAATTAAAAAAGACAGATTTTTCGATACAAATATTTTGAGATTGATTGTAAAAATTTAATAAGTAAGCAAAATATTAAATTATCATGTTTTACCATTTATCTATAAGCCGACTATATTTTATCAAATTTATCGTGATAGATTTAATTCATTTTATATTTTGTGGAAACCATGTCAACGATGAAAACATGAATGGCTTGCAGGTGACCAATAATGGATGAATTCATTCATTAGTTCATTGAATAAAAAAACCCGAAATAATATTCGTTGGGTATAAAAATAGAAATCGATATGTCTCGGATAATTTGTTAAATTTGAATCAAGATGACAGATCAGAATTCTTACTATTTTGAAACTGAACGCGTACGTATGCTACATCCTGTGGAGTTGATGGATCTATACCAGAAATCTATATATATCAGAAACGAAACAAGTATGGACTCGAATCATGGAGTATTTTATGTTAAAGGATTTATGGCACATAAGATCTACGATGACCCAGAACTTCCCGAAATTGAAGTTGATTTACGTCCACTGATTGTTGTTAGATGTTAGTTTAATTTATTTTTTGACTTTATTTAATTATTGTATAATCTCAAATTCTTAATAATGCTTTTAATTGAATCGTTAAGTTTGTTCGTTTCAAGGTGTTCGTATAAAACTAATCTGTGATAAATTTTACTGAATTAATAAATTCAAATACGCATTAGATTTATTTCTTCAAAAGATTGTAAATCAAGATAAATAGGAAATCATCCTAACACCGAAACAGATCATGAATAATAGTCCGTTAATTCAAAGCATAAATCAAGGATAAATATGCTATATCAAATAAATTTCTCAAAATTTATCACAAATGTTTTATATGTTGTGAGTATATTCAATATGAATGGTTAAACAATGCTAAGTTCAACATTGATAAATGTGTTTCAGACAATGTTTATCTAACGCCGTACTTAAAAGAATCAATCACATTTATTGTGAAAACATAGTTAATAGATATATATTTATTTAACATTCAGAACATAAGAAATATATTTATTTTTATGAATATCCTTATGTATACATAAATTTATTGTTATTTATGATGTCATTTATTCAAAATTTATAGTTATTTTACATCAATAACAAATTTAAATCTTATAATCTATTTCTTTGAAGAATATTTTATATGTTTAATACTCAAAATTTTAATTTTAAAATGAGGATTCTGATGACAATGTATAATAAAATAGGTACATTTTATATATTTCTTGTCATTACAATGTTTTTTACTCTTTGCCTAGTTATTTAGAGGAGAGTCGTATAAATAGGATATGAAATGGATATCGTTGAAAAAATATCTTCTTTTTTGGATTAAATAAATTTTGAGATAAAATTTTCAAATATTTTTTTTTTCATAAAAAGCTAAACGTTTGAAAAAAATACGAATCATATTGTTTATGTAAAAATGACAGAAATTTTAAATATTAAATTTATATTTATCAAAATATTTGATTTAAAGAATGTCTCAAAAATTCAAAGTTTAAGTTACTATTTGAAAAACAACGATTTATAATTAAATTGGATGAATATATTTGCCGTCTTTCAAGATAATCGCGATTATCTTCTAATTTTTTATATCATAAGTTTAAAACCACTTAAAGATTTGAAATCTTGTTCTGCATTATGGTTCAAATATTATATCCTTTTATTCGTAAAAATATCAGAGATGTTAACTTTGATAGTAAATTTATTTCAGATAATTAGAGATTCTTTTCAATTTCTCTTTAAAACATGATATTAATTTGTGGAAATATTTTCTTAAACTTTTTATTAAATTAAGTCATTTAAATAAATAATGCTCATATATTACAATTCATTTTAATGCAAATCATCAATTAAAAAATTATTTTTACAATTTTCTACTTATCTTTTATTGGTTTTAAAATAAAAAATCTTAGCTATTTTCTTATATGAAAAACATACAGAATCAGAAATAATTTTATTTATAGTTGACTAATAGATATATTTATAAAATGTTCTTTATTCTATTCAAATCATTAAATCGAAGGTGACTAAATATTTTATTTTATACATTTCTCAAAAATATTCATTAATAATCATAAAGAATATTTTATTGTTTAAAAAGTTACGATGAAATTTATTATTTGATCTTCTTAACGATTTATTAAATATCATTTTTAAAATCAAAGCAAAAATGAAATGTATATCATTAATATCATTTATCCATTGAGATGAAACACTTATTATCATTTGTAGTCCTGAAAATACATTTATAGCAAAAATATCAACTGATTAAGTCAATAATTTAATTGTGCAAAATAAATTAAATACTATATAAGATAATTGAAAAAATTATTTTAAAATGTCCTATGTTCAATTAAATTTAAAAAGTTTTACCATGTATTGGAAAGATATTTTTTAAGTTAATGCACTTTAGATAATTATGGACATTTTTTGGTCACAAAAGATGGTTTTAACTACAATTCTAAGAATTTAGAGGACAGAGACTTATCCGAATCGGAATGAAAATTCTAGAAGAGTATGTATGTTATTGATTCGTAAACAGAAAATAAAAGTTGTATTCGGCCTGAACATTTTGAAGAGGAGATCACTCAGAAACATTTGATGATCACGAGGCTGAAAATAAAAGATTCTTATCGAAAATCAAAACAATTTATAATTTTTGGTTCTCTCCTAGCTCACATACATATATGAGAATGCTAGAGAATTATCATCAACTTTCATCGAAGATTTTGACTCATTCAGATATAAAACGAAGACCTAGTTGACCTATGTAATCACACATTCGATAAAAACGTCAATAGAAGTTCTCGATCTTGAATACTTCAAAATAAATATTAATCTGCAACTACACTAATTTTTATCTTTCCAAGGCACAATTTTTGGCATTGATCAGGCTATTTCTGCATAGAAAAGAATCACATATATTCGAGATTATATCTTTGATTCAATCCTAAACGTTATGCATGTGGTGATTGACGAATTAACAACCGATTAAAAAACTTTAGAAATACGTAAGACATGCTTGCGCTTGATAGAATAATTGAAATATGCTCCTCAACTACGATAAAATTCTTTGAAACGGAAAAATCATTAGATTCGCTGTTATTTTTGCAATAGAATTGGGCACCTTGAAATGAATTTCTTTATGTTTCTAGAAAGTAGGAACTGAGGAATTTAGCGAATTATTATCTTTTTTAACTTTTTTCAACAATTATAATAAGCTCTATATTTTGGATTTGTCTTTGAATGACATATTAATACATCAAATTCTACATACATATCATTGATTTCTTTATTATCATATGATGTTTTATAACGAAATTTTAATAAATCTCATTTATCTAGAGTCTAGACGCAGCTGAAATATTTAAGATCATATAAATTTATCATGAACGGTTATTCACATAAATTCATATTTTAATTGAGTAATTAAAACAGTCAAGTTCGACATTTTTATAACTTTATCGATGAATGCATACTTGGTGTTGATTTTATTACTACTTTTCTATTAAAATTGGATTTTCCTAAATACCCATATCAATCTGTTCTGAAGCTATTATGGCTACTATTTCTAGTAATAGGGAAGATCCCATTTACGACATGAATTAAATACCATAACATTGATGATAACGCACTTCAACTTCAGGTATTCCTGGAGTATATAAATGCACTGATAAATGATTACATATAAATATTTAAACGACCTCTATGCTTCACAGATAAATTATATAACATCAATGATTAAAAACTTCTGAAAGTAATTCGTGAGAAGCCAAAAACTGAACCAATTCATAGTAAAGTACAAATTGAGAAAGTGATTGAAAACTATTTAAAGAAAGATATTATCAAACAAAGGAGTAGTCCTATTTTCAGATCCGTTGCTTTCGTATCGAAGAAAAAACTGAGAATTTTGAATTTGCGAACTATAGAAATCTGAATACAATCAAAAAGAAAAAAGCTTACGCGATTACACTTTAAATATATGTTGTAAACAAAGACTAGATCGATTGCTACTTCTCTACCGTTGATTCAATAACTACAAATTGACAAATGCCTTTCAAACTATCTGATCATAAGAAAATAACTTTCTTATGTAGTGCAGAATATGATCTATTCAAAATTTAAGCGATGCCGTCTGTTATTACGGTGTATCTATGTTCAATAAAGAGGCTCATGAACACTATATTTTGAATATACTATCTCTGTGTATTTGTGCGATATTTTTGTATGTTCAAAATCAAAAGATGAAACACATAATCATCATAAGGTTGAGTTGATATTTTTATGATGGTAGTGTTACGATAAACTCTGAAAAATCTGCTTTCCATATGTAGTAAATTTCAAACCTGGTATTCATCTTTTGTAAGAGCGAGATGCATCTTGATCCTATAAATGCACCTGCCACAATTAGCTATCATACGACTATAACTAGTTAAGACCTTCAAAAATTCATAGGAATATCCTATTATTTTAGGAAGCATATCTAGGAATTCTTTGACTTACCATAGCCAATACACATTATTTCAAACATAGAAGCGGTATTTTTTGTTTGAAGTGTTTAAGGTCATTTAATAAATTATAAAAACGTTTCTGTAAAATACGTCTATTTTTATTTCATTACGCACAAGTCAGATTATGATTTTTCACCGTTGAAAGTAATCTATCATTTTTTGCGAAATAGAGAGGACATGAAAAGCTATTTCATTTGCCTTGAGAGTGTTAATTCAACCGAAACGAATTATAGAACTCACGAACAGGTTGCTTGCAATAGTGTATGCGTTTAGAATTTAACCAATATTTACTTGGTAAAAGATTTAAACTTTATTGAAGGCCGGAATCATTAAACGAGCTACATAAGAAAAAAAATTCAAAAATAGCGAGGAGGGAGATGGACCATACAATTACAAAAATTTGGTTTTGATATTATTTTTCGAGAAAGAAGTGATAATCAAAATGCATATTTCATATCAATAATTTGTTCATTTAGGGTACGAAATTAATTTTTTCTCACAAGATATGTTAAATGCACAAAAATCAGATCTAAAATTACGTACTGTCTTAAGATAGAACACGTAATATCAACGAATATAAATGAAAAGAATCAAAAAATTATCAAACATAAGACGCAAAATTTTAATCTGTTTAATTTAGCCAAAATTATATTATATCTTGAATATTCCCATAGTTTTGGAAGAGAAATGTCTGTGTGTAATTGCTTCTAAAAGACTCTGAAAAGTATTTATTTTATTTGTGATTGAATTATCAATTCAGTGAATTTGTCACATTAAAATACTTTTGATCATTTGAGATATTGTATTTATCTATCTTGTATGTATGGCGATGCACAAAAATATTGTCATGAATGTTCTTAATGTGCAAAAGCATCTTCAAAATATTCTATTATTCACTATCTCCTTTAATCGCATGCATGTCATATAGGCTGTGTAAATCAAAATTGTAGAGCTACCACATTTTAGACTCTCTTATTACTTTCTTTGGATTCTGGATTATTTAAAAAAAAGGTAAGTGGCATTACCTTTATCGAATCAAATGTCTGAATCTGTCATTGACAAATTAGAAGAGATTTTTAAAATTCAATAATTTCAAAAAATTATTCAGTCAGATCAAGGGAGTAATTTAGTGTCTTATTTATTCAAACAGCTGTTAAAAGTTTTCGGCATTCTAAAAACGACAACTAAATCCTGTCATTCACTTTGTTTCCATTTTAATTGAGAAATAGGATCGTACAATTATCAATATTCTAAGAAAAATTTGAAAATTTTATGAATGGCATAACGTACTACCGCATGTGACATATGACTCAAAAACTGTGCCTAGCTTTCAACCACAAAAATATTTACTTACGAAGCTCTTTATGGCAGTAAACCTCATAACTATCTTTGGGATTCTGAAAGCAAGTTGTTTGATTTTTTATATTGCATATATTCAACCAACCTCAATTTAGCAAACCTTAACGATTCATTGAGAGGTAACTAAATGCATTTTCAGAGTCATCGAAAAGTTACTATGAAGGTAAAAATAGGTATAGATTTTAACATTATCAGTTGAACGAAATAATATAACGTATAATTCAACAGTATAGCAACATCGATCCTCATTAGGAAATGTAATTGAAGGCATAAAAAAATAAAAGATACGCAGTAAAGATACAGAATAAAAACATAAAAAAATTGTAAATAAGAATATAATTAAAAAATATCTGCTTGGGAATGACATAGTGATATTTTAAGGATTAATTGAAATTTCATCTAACGTCTAACCTCGTGGAGTCAAGAAGATATCTGATGAGACGACGTAAACCATCCACCGATTTACGGTAATATACTCACCAATCTTCAAAATCTCACTGGGACGATTTTTTTATAAATTTGAGTAAG
Organism: Neodontobutis hainanensis; assembly: GCA_024349245.1. NCBI lineage: Eukaryota > Metazoa > Chordata > Actinopteri > Gobiiformes > Odontobutidae > Neodontobutis > Neodontobutis hainanensis. Next base: position 6,642 of record JALDNG010001275.1, read on the forward strand.
TTAGCATGCACATTATATTAAAATTAGAATGGAATATTCTACGAGCATTTCAAAAAAAAATTTATTTCTAGAAAATTTTATAATATTAAATCAAAACATAATCTTATAAAATTTTTGCATTAAAATTAATGAAACGATTACGTTTTTTGTCAAAGGTTTTACCATTTCAATAGCTTTCTAATAGTTATTTTTAACAAATATACAAAAACATAATTTGTTTTTGTTTTAAAAAAGAATTAAACAATCAAATTAAATTTTTCATTTGATAAATTTATGGTAAAAAATTAGAAATTTTCGAAATAAATCATATTTAAGATTGAATATTGGAAAATAAATCAAATATTTTGATATATTAATAATTTAACCAGTAAAATCTTATTATTATCATCAGAAAAATTCACCTCAAATTACAAAGAAATTTATTTGTATTTTTTTCATTTATAACTCTGTTATTTTAATATAAGGAAAAAATTATTTATTATATCCGTTTTTAACAATTTACAACGTGCTGTAATTTATATTTTTATTTTGATAATTTTTGGTAAAATAGATAGTAAAACATCAAACAGTATGATATGATAAAACTCACAAAAATTGATATTCTCAATAAACCAGTCAATTGATTAAATAAATTTTCAAACGTTTAGTGTTTTATCAATCCACTTTAAATTGTTAAAATTTTATGTTTCCAAAAGAACACAACAACATTTTGATATCCTAAGTTTTGTCAAGAAATTTTGTGATTTTTACATTAGTATTGATAGATTTCTGCAACGATTTTTCTTGTAGCAAGAAAATGGTTAAAATAAAATTTTGAACAAAAGCAACTTCGAAGTTTTTTTAATCTAATTGATTTAAAAATGTTAATTTTTTTTAAATGATGCTTAAACTTTATTTATTTTAAATAATTATTTATGTGTTAAAAATTTTTTAATCAATCTAATATAATTCATTGATTTATTATAAACGTTTTATTATGATATTCTATAATATCCTGATCAGGATTTCGAATTTTAATATTTATAATTCTACCTTATACTCTATTATCACAATCATACTTAGAAATTACTATCAAACATTTCAATTCTTCTCTTTCAATTTTAATGTGCCATAAATATCAAAAAATTTCCCGTGTTAAACATTTATTTATTATCAAGAATTTTCAGATATATCACGAGAGTTACCTTTGAACCGTTTTTTATTTGTATACTTTAAATAAAATAGCCTTTTAAGCTTAAGGATATATCTTCACTCTGAGAGAAAATATTCATGATATATGATGAATTTGATAGTGTAAATCTTTCATTCATCCCTTTTCCATCAAAAGAAACCTTTATATGACCAATTAGTTTATTCATTATCCAAAAGTTAATATTTTAATGACCTGTCGAAAAATAGACGGCAATTAAAAGTGTTTCTATATATCTATATAGTGAGAAAATTTGACTTTTTAAAATGCCAAATGATTTATTCATATCATTGGTTTTATTTTCCACATTTGTTAAAAATTATTTTTTACTGAATTACTTTGTTTAAAGATATTTTTGACTACCTATCGCGCTCATCATAAACTTGAAGACTAATATATTTTTATCTTTTGAAAAAACGAATTGCTTCGATCTTAAACATATACGATATATTAATATGTCATTAAGATTTTAAAATTAAAAATACTATATAATACAATTATTTTATAAAATATTGGATATTTTTTGTTATTTCTTTTGATGTTTTTGTTTATTTATGCAATAACATGCAATTTAAAAATATGATTTTGTTCACAAAAAGAACATACATTATTTTTATTCATAGAAAGGATGCCAAATTGTTTTATATTTAATGAAATTTATATTTAACATAATTACACTTCGAATGCTTGACCTTCAACAGACAGAATCTTTTAGTTGTTGATTCTAATAAAATAGAAATACGTCCTTATAATATTGAAAATCTATATAATTTTTTCTAATTTTTATTATAATTTCAAGTGTCAATTATTAAAAACCAATTATTTTTTATTTACTTTGCATTATGTAAGATGATTAAAGAATAATTTTGACTTTAGCATTTTTTGATCTTCAACATAAGACTGTAAATAATATTTTACACATCTATTTGTGACAAATATTAATGTATGGGAGCATCAAAACATAATAGATATTCACTATAGATATAAGTAAACACAGTTTCATAGAATTTTTATTGTTTTTTCATCGGTTATTATAATACAAACTGTTAATCAATTTTACTTTTATATTTTTTGTGTTTTAACATATATAAAAGACACATCTATTATTAATATCATATGACATGTAAACAAAACTTATTTTTAATGTTTGAATATAACATTTTATTTAAATTTTATTTAAATCATAATAAAAATAAAACAACTAGTTAACAATTAAAATATTGTATGAATAATACCAAAACGTCAAAATTAAAAATAAAAGTTTTTTGTAACATATTGATAAATTTATAATACTCTGGAGGTCTTAATTTTTGCGAAACTTATATTCATTATCTAGTTTAACCAAAAACGTAATGGTAAACAAAAGACTTTTTTGATACGACAAAATATTAAAAGAAAATATATTAGATTACAAAGATATAACTTTATATGAATATTTTTTTAAAGCTATATATGAACTTTATATTTTAATTTTCTTAACATTTACATTTATATTTTTAAATATATTTAAACAAGATTAAATTTAAAAATTATGATAAATTAATATAAGCACGAAAATATACTTTTAAAAATATTCTAAATATTTTAAGTATTTTATGATATTTTATATAAAATTTTCTTCATATTTTTTGATTTGAATGAATCCTTAAATTATATATAAACAAATATATCCTCAAAATATCAACAGGTGTAATTTATCAATGTATAATTCATCGTAAATTTGGTATTTAAAGGCTTAATTAAGGATAATTGTTTTCATATTTTCATGGCATTAATATCGTTAAATAATTATCAAACAAGAATTTCTTTATTCTGAAAGATCATAATTGATTTTTAAACAGATTATATTTTTTATTATTCCCATCGAATAAAGAACTCAGATGTGAAGTCGATCATACAATCTGCTGAGCAGTTTATATTAAAGATGTTACATTTTCTTACACAACATAGTAATACGTGTTTACGCCAAGAAATGATGCAAAAACCAAAATAAAGCCCAAAAGTTATCATTGAAACTTTGAACGTAGTTTATATACTTATACTTCATTCGAAAGATACGTTATAGGTTAAACTTGACGGGTCAATACAAAATAAGATATTGAGTTTTGAAAAATCCACAATTACATTTGCGTTGATCTTACATCTCTTATTTATGTTCACGATATCATGAAACTAAGTGATTTTATCAATTATGTATTGGAAATAGAATCTGTAAAAAAAATTATTATTTCCATAGATAATTTTTTAGAATTGTGTATATTTTGAGTGACTGTATATTATCTTAAATATTTTTAGCAAATTTTTAAATTAAAGAATGATAATATTTGCCAATTAATTTTCAAGACAAGTTTCTTTTTAAGAAGTAACCCTCTGAGAACATGATCAATTCTTAAATTTCAAATATAGGGTAAAAGTATAAATATTATTTATCACTGATAATAAAAAAATAAAATTAAAATTTTTTACTATGACATGTCAAAGATATTTTTACTTAAATATTTTGAATAATTTTAAGATGGGGCTGTTTAATATATCCATTTAATATTTATATTCAATTTTAAGTGAATTTAATGAAGACATTGTTCAAAATTTTATCAAAACGTCGAATCAAATATTTATTAAAATGATAGCTAGTAATTAAAACTCAAAATATATCATTAATTTCAACGTTATTGATTCTTTTTAAATAAATTATTTTGTTTTATATTTGTTAATGTAGAAAAATATTCTGATGTTTTAAAAACGATTTTATTGAAAAAACGGTTTGATATATTATCAGTGATTCAATCTAAATCATAAAATTTCATCCGTTATTCTCATATTAATAAAAGAAACAAAATGAACATTGTACAACGACATACATATCATATGAAAAAAATATTTTTTAAAAACAAATGTAACTTAATTTTTCACATTTATTTAAATTGTTGTCATATGGTATATCTCAAAAAACTTTATCTAAAATTAAACTCAAACAAATAAATATATTTTTTAGCAAATAATTGAGCCATATAAAATATACATACGTTAAACAATTGATTTCATGGAATTGACAAATGAAAATCAAATATATTATTTGTATATAAAAATTATAAAAGCTATATCAGTTTAATCATTTATAAATATATCAAGATGGTAAGGTGAATTGAATATCAGTCACATATTAATTATAGTATTTCAACAAATGAAAAGTCACTAAATTCTGCTGTATATAGGATTTATACTGTAATACTTTTAACTTTAGTAAAAATGAATAATGAAATTCAAAAATTTAGAAAGCTTAGAATTACATCATGTTAAAATTCATCAATAATCTTTATCTTAAAAATAAACGATGGTTGATATTTAACTAGATTACACGTAAATATTTCTATTCTCTAAAGAATAAATTTTAATAGCTTTAAAGCAAGAATTAGTATCCATTATAAATATATTTTTACAAATAAAAATATTTATTAAGTATTATGAAATATTTAATCATTACTAACGATGAATAATAGAAAAATTTGAAAACTAATTGTATTCAAATATTCTTATTCTGCGTTAAAATGTAAAAGGTTGATATAGCAACTATTATTGAACATATAAATGACTTGTATTATTACATATTCTTATTTTTAACAAATTATCAACTTCTATTCATTATATTATATGTCAGAAACATTCTTTTATTCATGATTTAGCCATTTGAATTTCGAGAAATTAATTTTTCGATGATTAAATGATGTAAAATATAGTCTCTATATAAGCTGACTTAAGAAAAACTATAAATTGCAAAAAGATGTAATTCTGATATTTTTTAAAGTCCATTTTGAAAAAAGTATTTCAGACAATAAAAGTTAAGGTTTATGTTCTCTTTCTCATTTATATTTAACATGGTACTTTAAAACGTATGAATCATTTTTACTTGTGTGTAATATATGAAAACTAAATATTTAAAATATCATGGTGATCTTTTTGAAAGATAAAATTTTAACAATGGATAAAATTATATAGCTTTTCAAATTTTTACAAATACAAAAAGATATTAAACTGGCATTTAAAAATATTTTCAATCGTATACTTCTGGTCTAAAAACATGATTTTTGACATTTGCTGAAAATATCAGTTTATGTTACATATATATTTGTCACCTTTATTTGTTTTTTTATTAAAAAAATATATCTTGGATCATTCATGTCAAAAAATAACAATATCTAACAAAAGATTTTAACTATATAAACAGAAGAGTTTCCAAAATGCATATATTTAGCTGAATTTATTCACATTGTAATTTATAAATAAAGTAAATATAACATATTATTCATTTAAATAATTAAACTTTTGATAAAGAAATGATATTTTAAATTCTAAAAACATATAATTAAATTTTGTTTTCGAGGTCAATATTCATGTTCTGCTTAAAAAACATATATTTCGTCCCAAAAATGTTTTGATAAAACAATAGATATTAGGTTAGTCACATAAAATTAGATTTTAAATAATTTTATCTCGAAGAATTATCATTTAGTAAAATTAATCCAAACATCTTGTGTGTATTTTATTATTTTTACTTCATTTATTTTAATACAAACTGATTCATAAAATTATTAATTTAATTTCAATCAGTGAATTTTTACATTTACGTACCATCGAAATACGTCTTGAATTAATCATGTGTAGGTGACCAAAAATAGATTAAATCAATATGTTTGACAAATTACATAATTGAAGACACATTCAGGAAATAAAAAATACAAATCGATAAACATAGACCATTCCGTATTTTAAACAAATTATGATTGTTAAAAATTTTTTATTCCATGATACTGAAGATTTAATAACAGTCAACTTTATGGATTCGTTCAAATAATATCAGAAATTGAAGATGATTTACTTCCGATCATATATGCCTGGTATTCGTTTTAATTACTTTTAACATATTATTTCAAAAAATAAATTTTTATAAATTATTTCAAAATTATATTTCAACATTTTAAACTCATTTAAATTCAGTGTACTACATGATATTTTATCTCCTTATATAAATCAAAATTCTTCTAATTATTAGGAATAAGTTCTTTGATATTTTAAATATTGGTTCATTGTTTTTATATTCCACATCTTATAAAACAACAGATTAATTTTTCAATAAAAGCGATTAATCATCATATTGATCAGATCATGGTCATCATTTATTTTTAAAATTCAATTTGATATCAATCTTCAAAAATTCAATTTTTTTTTATTTCTTATATACCATTTCAACAAAACTTAGCATTGCATAAAGACTGAAAAATTAAAATATTAATTCAAGAAAGGTTTATCTTGCATTTATTTTGTAAATCTGTATGAAATTTTATTTTTTCGAATCTATATGCTATGATATGCAAAGAGTTAATGACATAATTTTAACAGACCTATATAGAATAAGAACCAATGATCATCTTCTAAACTTAAATTATTAACAGGCAACATTAATTTTATTTGTTAAAAGAGTAAATTGATTTCGCTGATATATTTGTTTCTAAAATATAGCATATAAAAATATTTTTCATTTGAAAATGTCGTTTGCTTATAAGTTTAACATTTAATGATAGAAAACAGAAATAATATCTACAACATTAAATTTTAAGCATAAATTTTAATTAAAGAGTCTAAGATCAACTTGATTTAAAATTTTATTTTTGAAAAATGTATATATTATATGGTATAATATAAGATGAATAAGATGTCTTGGATTTTGTAACACGAGTAGACTAGCTCTCTGATAAACTCTCTTTTGTACAAATGGAAAATTTTTAGATTTATAAATATTTTTAAAATGGGATTTACGATTATTCGTTTCATTACAAATAACCTAATATAGAATTATACTATCTTCAGCTCTTAAGAAATTTAAAAGAGATTTTTGGTAAAATTTATTTGGAAATATATAGCATTTTAAAAAAATTATTTTCATGATGATCAATAACCAGTATAGTTGAATTTTATTATCAATTTTTACTTTTATTTATTTCAATAATTTGAACATTATGATTTTAACATTTATATGTTCATTATATTTTTCATTTTTTCATTCAGGCCACTTTAATACAAATTATTTTTGAGTTTTTACTTAAATCCTTTAAGTAAAAGGAAAATGTTAATTTTATATATTAAACTTAAATTTTTGAAAATATATAAATATTTTGATTTTTTTACCAATTTTAATATTTCAAAAATTAAAATATGTTAAAAGAATATTATTTTGAAAAATAAAATAGCTATGAAATAATGTAAATTTAATTTTTTTTAAATCAACGATTATTATTTACATTTATTGGGTTAATCTAAATTTGATGTGTCCACGATATTATTATTGCATAATATTTCAAACTTAATAAAATTCTTAATATATATTTTTTACATGGAAACAATTTTTATTTCATTATTTTTGAACAATAACACGTAAAATTCTCATTCAATAAACAATTATACCTGATAAATAATATATTATAGTTTAAAGTTTAATATAAGCAAACGTTATTATTTTCATTTTTACTTTCTGCTGATGTTAGTTTTTTATAAAGAAACTGAAATATTAAATTTTCAGCAATAATATCAAATTCATTATGGTGTATTTGAACGAAATAGAGAATAAGTTATTTTCAGCATCATAATTTATGTTTATTTTTTGTCAAATTATAGATAGAATTTTGAAATATATTAATTTAATTCACAACACTATGAAATTCTTCATCATATTCTACCTTGAATAAATGAGTATATTTCAATTAATTATACACATGACCACTTGAATAAACTTTTGAATCTTCTTCTGAGTTTTTATTTTCTAAAAAAATAATTACAGTTTAATTTGATATATTCTTTTATTTATAATTTTTTCAATTTGTGATCAGATATATTGATTGAATTTTTTAGCCTTTAAAATTAAATATTGATATTTTCTCTTCATTTTTTCAAAAATAAGTTATTATTTTATTTATGATTTATTTTGAAATTTTTTAAATTTAATGAATTCATGACGATATTATTTCTTCAAAGACTTTTAAAATCTGATGAATAATATATTTTGTGTCTTTGATAAGAAAGGTTTTTACATATATAAATTAGAAAGAATGAATATTTAAAATAGTTCACAGATTATTATAAATTAGTTCATTAAGTTATATTCTTAAACACTGATTAAGAAAAAGTATATTTTTTATTTAAATTGATTTATTTGATTTATGCTTAAAATTATTTCTCCAATAAAATATTGTCAACCAAAGGGGATATAATCTTATATATGATCATTAAATATTTATATGACTTCGTTTTTTCAAAAGATTTGATTTATAATTTAGTTTAAAGAATGATACATTTTTAATTATTTTAGATCATTTAGAGTAGAATTAATTGCTTAATTTAACAAAAAATTTTATATTATGTTTTAAGTGTTATAGAAATAACTAAGAACCAAAATATGGCACTTTATATGATGTATCAGAAAAAAATAGAAGTAACTTATCGATTTTTAGACCTGTTGATGGAATTATAAAAAATGATAAATTGAATACTTTTTAAATATTTCAAATAAATTATTAAAAATAAATTTAATATATTCTCAAATATTTTATCAGATTCTTTCAACGTTGGTATCTGATATATATCTAAAATATATAAATGATAATTTTCTAAAAGTCATTATTCAAGTTATTATTTTAAAAATGAAATTATGTTGAAAAATTCTCAGATTTAATTTTATTATTTTTATGTTTACCGCATTGAAAAATATAATGTTTTTTTGCTTGTATTGTGAACGAATAAAAGTATTTATATTCTACAAAATACGTAATCAGCATTATCTATAAAATGAAAAATATTAAGAATTCATTTAACGTTAAAACACTGATGGAAAAAATATCAAATATAATACATATAAAAATAATATTTATATGGTATACAATTCTATTCTTAAATAACAATCGTGATAACATTCAGGTTTAAAATTAAATTTACGATAAATTCATATTTATTAAACATAGATTAGTATTTCATATTTTTTTTTAATTTAAAAATTTTATTAATTTAAGATGCCTAATATGCTTATAATGTTGAGTTTTTAGTTTTGCCACAATATCTGATTTAATATCGTATTTTATTTTCTTAATTTTTTTACTTCTATTTTTGAACATGATTTTTGTTTTATTAATATTTATTAAATCTAAATTAAAATTTTTTTTTAATCCCATTATCTGAGTCGACATCTATGTTGCGTTTCTCAATACATGATTTTTGATAGAAAAATTTTATGAAGTAAAATCGAATTTTAAAAATAAATTAAAAACCATTCTCAATTAAATGAACTTATTTTTAAAACAAGTTGTTAAAACCTTATATTATGATTTTCCGATTTATTCCGCATAATTACAGTTTTGTAAACCGAGAAAATTAAATTTGCCATCATTTAATTGATTAAATTTAAATGTGATAGTATTATCAACAGTTCTTTAAAAAACAAAACTTTAAATCTCGCATCTTTGAAGTAGTTTTTGATTAATTTAATTCAATATATTAATTTTATAATAGAATTTTTTTTTAATTAACATCCTCTTTAAACATTAAGTCTTATATTTTCTACTTGTTGGTTAAAATTAAAATTTTTGTTTTAATTTTTATACATAAAAATATTTTTATTTTTAAAATGACTTTGTTTGGTAATTCTTATTTATCCTAGATAAGAAAAACTTATTTAAGATCATGGATTAGTCATCCTATCTATTAATTTTTAAAAGAAAAGTTCGTGTCTTTATATTTAGTAGCATATCTAGTTTAAAAAGATGCTAGCCTTAATAAATACCTGTAACTAGCTTTTCCTGATATTATCTTATAACATTACTCATTTAAAACGAAATATTTGCCTTCAACAGTGCATTTATTGAAGTATATATATTTAAATTCAATAAGCATAAAAAATAAAGAAATAAAATTGCAATCTAATTTTATTCTAAATTTGTACAAATGGCTGACGATTAATTCAGATATACAATAATTTTGCATTAAATACTCCACAATGACTTAGGTGGTTTGTTCTAATATTTCGTAAATTAAAGACCATAATTCACTTTCAGTTTTTGAATTTAAAGAATCACTAATTTCATCTTATCGAGGTACATTTTCAATTATATTAATATAGAGAGATTGCAAGGGTGTTTTTTCATTTTTGGTGGTTTCTATCTTAAACAGGTACACGAATTTCGTTTTATCTCGCATAATCAATAATCAAAATCGAAGATTTTATTCTCTTTAAATGCAATACTGAATATTTTAATTGATATGTCTTAAATTTTTAACGAACTACTACTCTTTCTTAAATTTAGTGATACAACATTCAAGGTTTATTAATTATTGATATAGTTGAAATGATTCTGTTTCACTCTGCGTTGCCAAATGCGTAGATAGATAACCAGGGTTAACTTCTTCCTTTAGTTTTTTAACTTCAGATAATTAGTCATTTACGATCAAAAATATTTATCAAAATTTTTGTTAATTAATTCTATTTTAATGAGATTATTATTTTCTAGAATCAAGAATTTCATCACATTTTCTCAATAGTTTAACAAATTTAAATTTTATAAACGTATAGTCAAAACTCTGAATACATCTTTTTATTTAATTGTTTTATCATGAATGCAGGATTATCTTAAAACCCAGGAAGTGTGATCTCATAGTTTTATCATAAAATTTTTAACCGAATGGGTATTTAGAAGATACTAGTTCTTAAAATTTTGTCTTTATAGCCTAATATTTCATAACTTTACGAATTAGTATATTTCGACCACGTCTGTACAATGGTTTGTAAATTTAAAAGTTTTTTACAAAACAGTGAAAATGTCTCTGAAATCTAAATCTCATCAAATTTTTCAATACTATTCATTGTATATAATTTTTAAACTGATTATCCTTTTCGCTTTAAAAATGCCTTCCTGATGTCCACTTGTTTCATTTTTGGTCATTTCAGGAATTCTTCCATTTTTATCGAATTTTATTTGTATTTCTTAAATTATAATTTAAAAATTTTTTTAATGCAGGGTTTCTTAATAGACTGTTATGAAAGTTATATTTTCTCAAGTTTGGCTATTAATTTAAGTTTCATTTTTTTCGTAAATTATATTTTGATCAATAACTATTATCTTTCTTATTTCGTGAAACCCAACACGCGAATAAATATATCCTCCATATCATTTCCTAATTTTTGCTTCAATACTATCTGCATCATCTACATATTAATAACTAAGTCTTTTTTATTAATTTAAAAATGAAGCTTGTCTGTTCTTTAAAAATATACATAAAATACCACTTTATTCACTAGCTTCTAGATAGGTAACATCTCTACTGTTCAAAAGTTGTCAAAAAATTTATTTTCCTGATTCTTTTTAAAATTAGAAGAAAATTTTTTGAAATTTGATGTGATTATAAAAATTTGAGATTTATCCAATAATGTTTAATTTTATTTATTGTACAATAGCAAAAAATGTCACAGAGTTATGTTTGCTTTCGTAGAATGAGGAAAGAGGGAATTTTTTAGTAAATGCCAATCAATCGCAATTTGACACAAAGTATTCACACTTTGAAAATGTGACGAAAGACGTAAAACCATAAATTGGAGTACCTAATAAGCAGAGCTTTATCAATAGAATTAAAAATACTTCTTTACTAATAAACAAAAAAGTTTTGAATCTTTCATACTCAAAAAATATAACAACTATTTTGTAAAATTAAGACACTTCAAACCATCTATGTTGAAGTTCTAATTATTCATCGTCATTTTTTGCTCTGATCTAAAATTAAGATATAATTAAAATTTAATACTCTTGAATTAAAAATAAATATAAGATCTTTAATATATGTCTTATTTGAAAGAATAAATATAAAAAGATAAATATTTTTTCAATAATAAAAATAGATCATTAAAAAATGTTAAAATGGTCGAATTAGCTTCTTCGTATTAAAAATTAACCACCTAGTTAATCCATAGCGTAAAAGTTTTTTGAAAAATCAAACATGGTTTGATTTTATTGAATAAATCTTTTAAAATATAAATTAAACTATATATAAATGTTTTAATTTCAAACTTAATGATGATAAATTTTAAGTCATCCGAAATTCATTGTAATCAGATGAAAATAGATTGAATCTACTTTATAGTATAGGATCATAATTTTATTTATTTTTAATTTAATATTCTTAAAGAAATAAATTAGAATATTTTAAAGAATATATCTCATCGTAAAATTTACAACATCTGAATAAATTTAGAATAACACTGGTATTATTCTTGAAATGTTATTCAAAACATATATTAATAAATTTAAAAGTATGTAAGAAAAAAATTTAAGGATTACATCAACTTCAATTGACAAAAACCTATCAGCTTTTCTACTATTTCGACACGATTGAGACCATTAAAACCAATCTTTTTATAAAAATGACTCAATATCTGTGCCATTTTAGAATCATCAATGCCAAATATTTTAGTACAACAAAGATAAGCAGTCTGAATCTACATAACCATAATAAGTAATATTAAAAGTGTAAAAATGTCATATTTATCACTTCAATATATTAAAATTATGTGATATATTTTTTAATCATATTCTTAATATTAAACAAAATAAGAAATAAAATTGTTTTAATTAGTTTTTCAATTGAACCCATAGTAAATTGATACTTAGAATCGTTAAAATAAAAATAGTCACAAATTTTTACCTTACAAATTCCTATTTGATGTGCATGAGATTAACACTTCTTGCTTAATAATATACAGTTCGTTTTTAAATGGATGATTAAATAAATCATGTATCCTAAAATATTATGTTTAGGAAAATATTTTTTAATAATAAAGATGTTACATATTCTAAATTCTGTAGATATCAAAATTATTGAAAATATTGTTTCAAAAATTGCAAAAATGTGACAATAATTTGAGTTATGTTAACCGCGGAATTATTACTCAAGTATGAAATACAAATAGAATTTAAAAAACGAATGATTAAAGCTAAAAATGTTCATGCATCGTTTATAATAATTCATAATCGTAAATTTTTCTTTTTCAATTTGATAATCATGAAAACTTCAATTTATCGATCTTTAATAACATATTTATATTAGATTTATATTGATTTCATGTGATATCATAACATAATGCTATTCTGGAAAATATATTTTGTTAAAAGCGCGCATTTAGATATTCTTAAAGATATAAATTGATTAAATGTGCTATCTTTAAAAAGAAAAATAATTTTAAAATTTATTAAGAACTGAAATTATCACAATAATTTTAAATTTGATATAACAACATCTGGCAAAGTATGTAAACAGAAATCTTAATTGGATTCAAAATTTTATTTTGTATGCTAGACAAATAAATTAATTGTGATATTTCTGTTAAAAAAATCAGTATTATACTATTTACATTATATTATGAATTATATCTTACATTTATATCAAAAATTATCTTTATGAGACTAGGATTATAAACGTAAATCATTGAGTAACGTTGAAAATGCGTATTTTATTTTATCATTTTACATCATTCTTATTCATTTAAATTTCATTTACACTTCACAAATTAAAGTTTTGAATAATAGTATTAGCATGAAGAATTTTAAATGAGTTTATATTGTAAAAAATTACTTAATTTATTATAGCATTACCATTCTTATTTATATTAGATTATACGAAAATTAAATGCATCATAACATATTTTATTAAGTAAACAAAAAATGATCCTTTCTATTTTATTAAAAGATGTTAAGAAATTTTTATTTGAACGTAAACTTGTAGACAATTATTTGGCAAAGACTGCTTTATTTTTTTAATGTGAAAAATATTTAGTTTATCTTATTATAAATTTTTTTGAAAAATTTTGGTATTTAGATTTTGAATTTAACTTGAGAGATTTTATTTAGGTACCTAATTATTTTAAGAATGTTATTTAAATAGAAACTTATCTTATTTATACATGGATTTAGACAGATGGTGAATCCATTTCTATAATATTTAAAAACTAATTTAACCATACAACAAAAATGAATGATCTGGTAAAGATAAAGCTCAATTTTAGGATGTCTTATTACTGAGTATTTAAATATCATAATATGTTTTCTGTTTATATTTATATAGTTTTTTTATATCTTATGCTTTTTATGATAACTTAATATTTTCCTCTGTAAAATTTAATATATTGATAAAATAACATTTTATTTTTTTTGAATTCATAGAATGAAAGTGTTTTATTCATTTTTAAATTTAATGTATATAAGTGAAATCTGTAAAATATATAGAAATCAAAATGTAATTTCTTTTCTCATAAGGCAGGTTAACAACAATTTTATTTTTACTTCTCAAAAATCATCCATTTTTAATATAGAATATATTCAAATTTCACTCAAGAGCTTATTAACTGTTAATAAAACGTTTCTTCTAATACTGATTACGTGTTTTTATATATTTATCAGACAGATAAACCTAATTAACCGATTTAACCCTAACAGATGCCTAAAAAGGTAAAATTAAACTATATATTTTCACATTTGAAAAAATCACTCAAATTTTATCAGAAATAAATCTAGGAATCACATTAGAAACTTTTTTAAAAGAAATTTTACCATTAATATTTGGAAAAAAGTACTTCTGAAGCGCTGCAAAATAGAATTGATTCAAACAATAAAAAACAAAAAACAGAAATTATTTTTGTATCAAATATAGATTGATGAAAATTTCATTAAACTTCATCAGATATTCCTAATATTTGCGAATTTCAGTTTTATATGAAAAGTAAATAATAGCTTTCAATCAACTGATTTGAAAGATAATCTATATTCAATAAAAAATTGTTATATGATATTTTCAATGGAGTATATATATTTTATAAATGCAGATATTCTAATAAATTTGTAAATCCTTCAAAAAATGAATGTTTATGATATATATTACAATATTTTATCAAAATAAATAGATAATTATTCAAACTTATAGAAAATATTTTATCAATACTGAAATTAAAAAAATATTATAAGCATAAATAATGATTTAAAAATATTTAACTTATTAATATATATCTAGAATATAAATATTTTTTAAATATATAATTTTATTATGGTTCACAATCATTTATAATCTATGTCGCATGACTTAATAACATAAATACATTTTTTTTAAATGACACTTAAAAACTGATGATTAATGTTGAAGATTTATAAGTCATTTCATACAATTAAATTACAGCTTTAAAAATGTTAAATTAATTTAAATAAAAGATTCGAAAAATATGATTTACTGAAAAATTTTAATCGATCAGCAGTTTGAATACATACAACATATAAATTAATGGAATAAATGACTGTATCTTTTTATTATTGACCACATATCTCAAGAAAAAAATAATAAATTCTTCTAAACTTTGAATCACAAGGAACTATAATTTTACAGACATGATGAATGTAAGTGTAATAGCTCGAATAAAAATTAAATTTTTTAGATATTTTAAAAATAATATATAATTCTGATGTTTAAATTGGGTATACTTTTTGTGTTAAAAATATGAATTTTTATAATTTTCTGATTAAAAATGTAATTTAACATGATTAAGAAATTTTTGATGTTTACGAGAATTAAATAAAATTGAAATACTGAGAGATCGAAAAAGAAATCAACGCTTATGAGTCAGAAAAAAATATATTCAAGTACATCCTTAGCATTCATGTGAATACATTAATAAACGTGAGTTTAGTATTAATTTTATATTTGGAATCATTTTAGACTGCGCGTTGATTCAAATAATCTAGTGGTGAAAAAAATAAAAGCCTAATTCTGAAGAAAAAGAGGATAGAAAGAAATTAGTTATTCTTAAGATTTTAGTTTTGAATGAATTAAATCTAAAACACATATACACTATTCGTCAGCGTATTTATTTTTGTAGAGAATATAAAAAAGAATTAAATATCATTTCTGATAAAATAGAATAACTTCAATTTCAATTTTGTCTTAATAAAATTCGTTGCGTAGAAATCACAAAAACATTAACTTTTGGTTTAAATTTGATAGTATTCATTCTGGAAATTTGATTGTGCGTGCCTCAAATCTTTTAAGAATGGATTGTTTCCTGTTTATGACAGAATTTTTAATCATTATTATATATCAGAGAACAAAAATAAACATTTTTACGTATTTTTTAAGTACTTATTTATGTTAATATTATTTTCAAAATCTAACTATTCTTAAATTTATCGTGTAAAATTTGTTGATATTATTTTATGTATGCTTAAGTTTTTAAATTTAAAATTGCATCTGTTATATATTGAACGTAGAAAATATTTAATTTATATTAATTAAATAAAAATGAAGTTTTAATAATGAGTCGTAAAAGAAACATAGTGAAGTATTTTTGCAAAATATTTTTTTCTATAGATTTTCTCTTTTATATTTATAAATGAAGCTAATATAAGTATATATTTTCTGATTCAAAAGATTAAAAAAATTTTATCACACACTTTTCTAATGTTAAATAATCTGTAAAACGTGAAATTTTAATCACTTAATAATAAAAATAAGAATCAAATTTTAAAAATTCAATTACATTTTAAGCAAGTATTTTATATAAAACACAATTGGATAAGGAATGTCAATACATTTTTTAATCAAAACTATCAAATAATCAAAAATTTAAATTCATTAAATATTGTATTATTCGTGTCATATTTACTTATTTATCGACTTTTATATGTGAAATTTAATTAAATATTAATTAAATATTAATTTTATTAGATTTTTTTATTGTTTAATTTTGTTGCATATTGGTCAATAATTTTGATAAAAATCATTTATTTTATAAAGATGCGATTCAACAATTAAAATATTTAGATTAAATATTCTGTCTTCGTAAAACAAAAAATATGTTTAATTATATTTTAAGTTTTTATTATAAAGCAGAAGAAAAATATTTCGAATTTATTTTGTTTGTAATTTTGTTTTAAAGATAAAGCAAATAATTAAAAAATTAAATTTTGGAGAATATTTCATTTTTTCTTATAAATGTATATGAAGCTTATTCATGAAAAAATTTGATTAAAATATTAATATATCAAGAAAATTAAGATAGTTATTGAAAAAAATATATATAGTTATATAATGATATAAAATTCATCGATTAAGTCACAACTTCTTATTTTCAAACATTTTCTTGATCGAAATCTCCTTTGATAGGTGATTTCATAAATTTAAAAATTCATTGATTTTATGATATCAAAAAAAAATTTTTCTTACAATACTAATGATTAAAATGGTAGACAATTTTTCAGCCATTTAATTATTTTTAATCAAAAATATATATGAATCATGTTAATGCTAATTTTTCGAATTATTTAACAATAAGTTTTGTATAAACTCTTGATATCGAAATTTTTTTATTTCAAAATATTTATTTTTACTCAGGTAAATGAGATTATATAAATAATATAAATATCATTGGTTACATAAAAATAAAAAAAATAATATATAAATTATTTTAAAAATTGATATATGGACAGTTAATCTTTCGATTTTAAATAAATTTGAAATTTATAAACAATAAATGAAAAAAATATATGCTTAATCTTAGAATTATTTAAAATTGTGAAAATAAATTTAAAAACAATTAAAATTATTAATAAACATTATGAATAAATAAAATCGAAATATTTTATGTATTCATATCAGTTGTACCAAATAAGGCAAATAAGAAATATTTCTCTTCAAAAAGGCATCGTTATGCATACATATTTTAATAGCATTGAAACTCTTCCAGGTAGGTTGAATGCCAGATGAACCCTGTATAAATATTGCAATTTAAATTTTCCTATTTTTTGCTGGTCCATTAAAGAGTCCAAAAAAGGATGATTAAATTATAAAAGAAGGTTTTCGAAAATTTTAACCTTCAAAAAATTATAGTTATTCTTTATCATTTAAATTTAGATTTTTAATTATAAAAGCTTCTGATATGAATGATTGATAAACAGTAGAAATCACTGCTTCAGGCCTGCCGAAGGTTAAAAATATTAGTAAATTTGAAAAAAAACAAATATTCCTGAGTATTTTCAATATTACACAGGTTCTCATATATATATTCAGAAAATCATCAGTATGATCTGTAGAAACCAGCTATAATCATGCAAATATTCAACTGTATGCGTTTTTAATTCTTTTCAAATTCTCATTTTAAATTTTTGGACATTCTTTATATCGTATAACTCGGCTAAAAATGAATTGTTAAAAAATTGAAAAGGTATATGATTTTTTAAATGCACTATCAACATCAAGCTTAATTCTCTCATGTTTATCAAAAAATAAAATTCCTCGATTTCATTTATTTTAAAATCGAGAAGCTTTATATCGTAAAAATTCGAAAGCAGCAAATATTCACAAAAATATTCCAGGAATGAGTTTAGAATGTTTTGTGATCTAATACGATACTATGAGTGAAAGTCGATAAAAATTTTTTCATTCATAGAATGATGTAAATTTTGAATATTAATCAATCTGTTCTTTATTTCCTTTTCATTTATAAGAAATCAAAGCCTAATCTAGTGAATATATAATCATGTGTACACTTACTTTAAATGAAGTATTTCATGTCGTTTAGAGTAGGTAATGGAATATAAATCAATTCAGAATGCAATTCTTGACTCTTTAGATTAAAAATTTTTTATGTACAACTCTAAAGATGATTTAATCAAATTTCTTAAATACATAGTTTATGTAAAAAGTTGTGAAATCCGAATAGTCTGTTTATCTTATACTTCGTTTAAACGTCGAATTGAGAAAAATAGATTTTCTCCATACTTACATGATAAATTTAATGATCACTTTAAACACTGAATCAATAATTTTTAAATAGTACAACGCCATTATATCATAAGTTAAGGTTTCCATTTTAGGAATTTTCCTTCTGTGATATCTCTATTTTCACATATAAATATTCATTTTGTACAATAAAAGACTTAAGATTTGACAGTTTTATCGATAGTTATTTTTAAACAGTTATTTCGAGCGATTTACTGTTGAAGTTATACATTTTTTAAAAAATATCGAAAGAATTATACCACTTATCCTTTCATAACCATGTATATTAGTATAAAATTATAATATCTAAAAACTCAGAATTGTCATTTTATAGGTCTACTGTTTACTTGTTACATGATGACATGTGGATGATTAAATGTCGCAAGACCTTTGAGAATATATAAAGGATCCTTTTCAAAAAATTTCTTTGACATTATAGTACTTTAAAATAGATTCAGATTAATATTTTTCGATCTTTCACTTTGAAATTTTCAAAATGATAATTTTCTTTCTTTATATAGGATTTATACAGATGAAAAATTACATCAATATAACCTTATATACCAATAATTATCTCGAATTTTTAAGTATCAAATGATGATTATATTATCCTCTTTCTTGTGTTTTATCGAGAACGGATCTTATTATTATGCTCAAAATTTATCATCTTATTTACTATTTAATCTAGTATATTTAATTTTTCTGAAAAGAAAATTATTTTAATCATTAAAATTTATAATCAAAGATTCATGTTATTAAGTAATATTATTTAACCTATCAGAGATAAATCCGTTATTTTAAAAATTATACCTTTTGCAAAATTTAAATATAAAGTAATTACATATAATTTACCTAATTTTTATATTTATGAAATAATGAGAGTGGAATTTGTAGATTTAAAAAACAAATTTTCATGTATTTTTAATAAAAATCCAATAATATATGAATGCTCTCATTTTTAAATGAATGAATAAATGAATTTTCAACTGGTTTGATGATTTTTATCATTTTACTCAAATTTATTAATTTTTCTTAAAAATAAAAATTTTTGAAAAACCTCAAAAATATGATTTATTAAATATTTCGAATTTATGTGTTTTAAGAAGAATAATTTTGACATTATTTTGAATTCATTTAAGAATAAAATTAAGTTAACAATTTTTTTGTAAAAAATTTATATAAATGATATGCGAATATTCATATGAGAGAAATAGTATTTATTGAGAGTAATGTGAATATAATTTTTTTTCAGATACTTTCTTTTGATAAAGCATAAGGTATTTACCTTAAAACTGTTGTATTTTACTTCTTAAAAGATTAATCAAATATCATGAAATATCTTAAACAAAATTTTAAAAAATAATACATGATAAAAATAAAAAAAATTTATTTAAAAATCAAAAATCTATCTTTGGGTTATATTATATAATTAATACACTGATTCATTTAAATAATTTTTTTAAGAAATAAGAAAATAAAATTGAAGGAAATTTCTTTAGATAAACTGAATGCTTGTGTATTTTTGAAAAAAATGAATCTTAAAAATCTGGATGATGAATTAAACAATTCTGTGCATCATATACAGAAGATTCGCCAGTATATTGACATTTTTTGTTATGAATCGTTAAAAGATTTGTTAATTTCGAATGCCTGTATTGATGATTCATCTTGCTATTGCCCTGTCATATAATGTACGATTATTAATATAAAAAATAAAATCATATTATCAATCGATCTGTTATTTATTACTTTTATGCATCGATTCATTTGAAATTAACTCATCTGTTCGTGGATATGAATATACGAGCTTAATATTCTAAAGATAAAACTGTTTATATGTGTTTATTCAAATTAAAAATTTCAGAGTTACAATTAAAAATATTTTTGAGTGAGTTTTAATTTAAAATTTAATGTGAAAAATACATTATCAGAAGTGTCTACAAAAATAAACAGTGCAAAATGTTAATACCTCATTTTAAAAATCTATTCACAGATATTTTTGAAATTTAACTCAAGAGCTATAATTCAAATGTCAATCATATAGTCAAAAAATAATATATTTTTTATTAAAAGATTCAATTATTAGTGTATTAAATATGATATAAATAAGATATCGAGTTATTTTTATAAAATATTAAATTTTTTTAACATTTGTGAAATATTAAATCTCTAATAATCAAAAAAAAATCAATTTTATTTAAATGGTTCATTTGAAAATTCCGTTCCTAAAAAACAATCAAATATGATAAAAAAAGATTTAAAAGGAAAATTATTTTTACTCATTTTTAAAATACATATAATTAAAATAAAATATCAAATAAACTGTTTTACTTTTTAAATTTTTAAAATTTTGACTAGTATTGTTCGAATACTGTTTCACCGAATCTAAAATCAATTAAATTAATAGTTAGTATTCAATTTAGTTCTTTTTATACTTGTTATTCGGAGATGGACATTATCTAAAGCAAATTATTTTTCGAAAATAAAATATCTATTGAACTAAATAATTATCTATATTGCTCAAATTAATATTGTTTATAAAATTTTTACCAGTATAAGAGATAAATTTAAAACATATCATTTCGTTTTTAGGAAACTCTGATTTAAAGATTGAACATGGTAAGAAAAATTTTTTAACTATTTTAATAATATGTGTGCACATTTTAATAATTTATTATTATCATTTATAGATTTTTAAATATATCACAAGAAAGTAAATCTGAGCATTATTTGAATATGCAAACATGAAAAAATTTAATATATAATTATTTATTACATTGATGCTATGTGAATTTTCATTTTTACAATCTAATATATTAAAATAAAAAAATCAGCTCATTTTTTAGAGTGTTAATTTATCATTTTGAGGCATCCAAAAATGTTCAAAATATAGTTATTATAAATATGTAATTCATTTGAATACTTCTTATATGTGCTCTGAAAGATCGAGAAATTAATAATTTCTTAAATATGGGCTTTATGACATAAATCATACAATGTGATGCTTAAAGGTTTTTTATAATATCAAAAAATAATTTAGAATCAAAAGCCACGTATGATTATAAAATTTAAAATGGATTATTACTTGTAAGTGAAACTTATTACTTTGTCTAACAATTAAAATATAGATTATTTACACGATATATTAATATTTTTAAAATATATAATATAAAAAAAAACATTCAAACATCATAAATTATTATATTTTCATTTAAATATTTTCAGATTAAATAATTTATTTGTGTTTACGTTTAAAATTAATTGTCAACTGAAGTAAATTATCATCAATTGGTTTTCACATTTTCAACGTCATTCATCAGATTCTTATCAAATCAAATAAACTAATGAACCTGTTTGAGTAAAAATACAGATTAAAATGAAAATTACTGATTTGCCAAAACAGTTTCATTTTTAAGCTTAATATATATTACAAGATAATTTATTTGATCAAAATGATCACGAAGGTTAAAATGTTTTTACTATCCTAAACATGATATTGGTTTAAAAAAGTGTAAAATTTTATAATTATAATCATTTATTATTTTGAATTAAAAATATAAGCTCAATATATCTTCCAGGATAATTTTTAGATGTAAAAGCGACCGTTTGTTCTTAGAAGAGAAATTGAATCCATAAGACATTAAAAAAATATTTTTAGAAGTACTTATGCTATGATCTCAATCGTACATACTGATGATTTCAGTCTGATGAAATTTCTATTTAAATATATTCTACATATATAATGTTAGATTTAAGAGTTTAAATTATTTAAATCAATTATTTCATTATTCAACAAATGTAAACATGTGATTAATAAATTCAAAGAATTTTAAAATATGTAAAACCATCGCAGCAAAAGACAAATCATAAATAAGCAACTAATTTTATCAAATTCTGAATTATTTAGATCATCTTCGCAAATTTAGAATGCTATATTTGTTCAGTCAGTATGTTTCAACTTTTAATGTATCAAATTATTTATCATCTGAAGAATCCAGTGAATAAATAGTCTGCATTATACCAAGTATTCACTTTAAAATTTAAAGAAGGATTTTCTCAATTTGTTACTTATGAGTTTTAACTTACCAATTAACTTAAAAATAATTTGAATTTATTGTTACAAAAGATCTTTATAAAAAATATGATATTTTATATAAATTAAAAATACATATTCATCCAGCGTTAAACAAAATACATGTTCTAAATAATATTTTTTTCGATAAAGAATAGATATTAGAACATGTGATTTAAGGTGTCATAAATATAATAAAAATGATTCAAAAATAAATGTCTATGTGTTTAAAAATTTTTCGAAATAAGCTTATGTAAACGTAATTAATTTGAAGAGTTTGTTTAAGTGCTAAAAATGGTATCAAATGTCTTCTACATTGATGAACATCAGGAGAAAATACTCGACTTAAAAAAGTGCAAAACTAATCCACTATTTGCCGCCAAATAAAATTAATTATTTTATCCGTTCAAAAAAAAATATGTAGGTTTCGAAATTTTTTCAAAATATTATTCTTTCACAGAATACAATATATTTATTCAAAAAGATAAAAAATTATCTCTAATAACTGAGAGAATCAAACATATTACGAATAGAAATGACAGACAACTATAAACATTTAAAATGAAAATATATAAATTAAATTATCTTACATGAAATTTAGTATATTTTTTCAAAGAATATACACGATGATATAGATTTAAAAAAATTAACTACCATAAAAATTCATATTAATTTTTACAGTTAAAAGATATGAAAAAATTGATAGTCTGAAACCCGATAAAAATATAATCTAAAATGTGAAATGGATATTTTTTAGAATTTTGAAGTGAGCATCTTAATCAACGTCTAAATTTTTTTTAATCCAGGGGATTAATAGATTATTTTTTTAATATGTTCCAAATCGTTTAATATGAATAATTTAGGCACAAAAATAATGATTTAAATAAAAATCTGTGATTATTGTTATTCTAATTAAATATAATTTTTCAAAAAAGACAAATTAATTTTTTTATGTTAGTTATCTTCCGAAAAGGATAATTATATGATTAGTGTTTGAATCTTTTTGTTTGCTTATAATATAAGAATAAAAGTTGTCGAAAACAATGAATTTTTTAATCATTTATAATTTTACTTTATATATAAGTGTTTAATCTCTAGGTAATACATAAACTATAAAATATGTGAAAAGAAATATTCATTGTTTCTTTCTGGAAAAATATAATAAATGAATTTACTCCATGCTCAAAGTAGGATTTTAGCATTGTAAATTACGTCTTCATGTTTGTATATAACATTTAAATTTATAGTATAATATATTATTTTTAATGCTACGACACAATATTGAGTTTTTATCGAAATATTTTGAAAATTAAGTTTTAGCACAAATATTCGTAAATAAATTCAAAAACAATGAAAAATCATTTACTAATTTCACAAAAATGGTTAAATTTATGATAATTTTAAATTAAAATTGTTCACATTAATATATTTATTTTTAAATATTTTAATAAATTTTAGATTCTTTAGCAAGGTAAAAAATGCCTGTTTTGATAAAAAAACTATTAAAGAAATAAACTAAAAAAGTCAACTAAATTTAAAAATAATCATTACGGCTAACAGTATTAACATTATAATATAGTAGTTTGAAAATTTTAATAATTTTAAAAACGGATATATACATTAAAATAATCAATATTTTAAAAAACAAAAGATATCTGGTTGGATTTTAAAAGAAATAAATTATATATTCGTAACATTAGATTTATTTTGAGAAGATTTAAAATACTTTGATTCATCTGCAAATTTTCAATGTTCACGATTGGAAAGAAATTAGGATCATTCTATTTGTCAGAAAAAATTTAAACATTTATTTCGAGGTGTATTATATATTGTTTTCAAATTTAATATTATAAATAAAACGATACTTTGTGATGATTATATGTCATATTTGTAATTATCTAACTTCAGCGATCTATAGGGTTAATTTTGAAGTATTAAATAATGATTTAAATACTATTTTCCGGAATATTTTTAAATTTTTCTGAATTTTTATTATTAAATCTGAAATTTATTCAAGTTAAAACTTTGATTTTTAGAAAATTAAAACTACTAAAAGCTGATTTTAAAAAATCTTTATCTTTTTAGATTATGTATTTAATATGCATTGAAAAATTTTTTAGAATCCTTTTCAATATCAAAGAACAATAATTTGCTTTACAATGTTATTTCGACACTTAACCCAAAAAGAAATTTTCAATATAAATATTTATTTTGATTACCTCAATAAAAAAGCCAAAATCTTTATGTTTGATGAGAATAAATTTTTTATGTATCTGAATGGAATATTAAATTTTCTGACAACAACTTAAATCAAATTCTGTTATATAAAATTGAAGTGATTTACGATTTATGATTTATGTACTGAAACAGAGTTAGTAGTTTGAAAAATATATCAGAATAAAGTCTGTCAAAATATTTCAATTAAAAGGAAAACATGATATGTTTTTTAAGTTTCTTTACTTTATTTTATGTCTAAAAATAATATTTATAATCACGCTGAAACAATTTTTTAAAATTCCTTGATAGAATTACTCGAAGTAATCACATTATTATCAGTAACCTAGAAAGAATCATATTTGATGATGGTGTCAGAATAGTAGATTTTAATAAAAAAATTTCATTTATCGATATTATTGGTCGAATGATGTCACAAAAGACATCAGCTAATAATTATATGAGTTTTTCAATAAATTTCATTTTTAAAGCGTGAACTGAAGTTACTTGTATTCAACAAGGATCATAATAAATATGATAATTTTCAAACCCCAAAATATATTTTCTAAATTTTATCCTTTTTTATTCCTAAATGAGAACCAATTATATATTAAAATGAACATGAAATAAAACTCACAATGATATATTTTGGAGTCAATTTATATTCTATCTATAATGACATTTAATATTCAAATTTTAGTTATTTTATCAAATGAAATTTTCACTTGACGCTATTTAATTTTTTTCCTTGAAGAATATGATAGAAATATTTTAATCTTAAATATTTTATGAAATATTCTGCTTTATTGTTTGAATAAGGAATATCATTGAGTCGCGCCAATATTTGTTAAGAGCATTTGAGTATTTAAATATTTTAACATATAAACTCATTTATATAGCCCCTAGCATAAAAATTTTTACGGTTTAAATAACATTATATTTGAAAATTTATAGTTTGATATATATATATTTGCTGTTTAGTGTGTTAAATAAACTCTAACTTCTCAATCTATCACAATAAGATAAAATTTTCAGTTATATGTAGTATGAAACATTTAACACGATAAAATAAATCTCTAGAGCTTTCAAGAAATGAAGAAAAATAAAAAATTTAAATTTACATTATCCCAAGCTTTAAGTTATATATTTTTGATATAAAATCTGCTTAAAATTATAAAAAAAAATTAACATTTAACTCAAACTATTTAGAATAAATTTGCTATGGTTGAAAAAAATATATAAATGACCATGAGACGCGTATTAAAAAATAAAAAAGCAGCCATATAAAACTAAGAATTATTAAGGCAAAATATTTCAAACAAATAGTTTTTAGGTATTCATAATACGTGCAAATTTTTGGCTTGAGTGAGAGTTATAAAAAATTGTCTTTAAGACTCTGGATTTATTTTGATCCATCATAATTTGAATCCCTGAAATTTTTATAGTGATACAAAATTATACAATTTAAGATTATCCTCTTACATTTAACGAAAAAATTTTTTCATCGTGAATCATAATTTGACATTATATAACCTAATCATACAACATTTTTGCTTATGGGAAACACAGAAAACGAATATGTTTTTAAAAATATCCATAAAATGAAAAATAAATTGAGCATATTATTATCAAGCATCGTTTTATTGTTAAAGCTAAGGTTGTCAAATAAAAATATGCGTAAATTTTTATCATAATTATTTTTACGAAAAAATTCAAAAAGCAAATAAAGAGGATTCATAATATAATGTTTTTTATTCATGATCAGATTAATTTTTTGTTTTTTATGATTTTAAACGAGATTTTTAAATATTATTGAATTATACGATCTAAAAACACTGTTAATTTCACTCGATTGTTATAAAATTAAATGACGGAAAATTTCAATCAACGAAAAAGTAGCATTACATTTTATTTAAGCCCTGTTTGAAATTGATAAATAAATACTTAAATGATAATTATTCTTCAGGTAAGTTTTGTAATCATAATACATAAAATTTTGTTTTCAATGTAAATCAGTTTTATTTATTACAGATAACGAAAATGATTTTAACAGTACATTTCAAAAGGTCATTTGATAAAATCGTAACTCAGTCTTTTGTACATACTACAAAATAGCATGTTTTAAAACTAATATTGCAAAATTTAGAAGAAAATGTTTGATATTCTTTCATTTCTGCTTATTAAAAACCAATTTTTTTAATCAATTAATGATTAACTCATGAGTTATTTAAATCAGGCTTCAAAACGTTTATTTTTTTAAAAGAACATGAATAGGAAAAATTTAAACATGAAGTTATAAATCTTTCGATTATTTAATAGATAGGTTAATTTTGGATAAATTTCAATTTTAAAAATAAATGAAAAAGATTTAACTCTTTTCATTCCTGACATTATGTCAAAATTTACTTAATTATATTCAAATGATTAAAAAATAGAGCAATATTTAAACTCTGTTTCGAATAGTATAAAGATTAATCTAAGATGAAATATTTTTTCCAAAATATTTAAACCATTTTATAAAGTAAAATTATAAAGATATAAACACATTTTTTACAAATATGAAATAATATTAGTCATACTTAGAATATTGAAATATTAAAACCCCTAAAAATATAACTATTTATTTTTAGTAGAATTAGGGCAAAATATTTTAACTTATTACAATCATATTAAATAATTTAAAAATTTTTGAAAGAAAATTGATTTATCTATTTCAATTTATATCAATAAATTGTAAAAATAAAAATTTAATTGTATAAAATCTTCTGCTTTTGAATTTTAAGAAAATAATTTTATTTATATTGTTCTAAATAGATAAAAAAATCATAAATGAAGATATAAAAAAAAAATTATTTCGGTTTTTCTAGTATTTACAATTTATCAATCAAAGATAGAATTATCATAAAATGTAATTAGACTTTCAAACATGGTAAATAATAAATTTTTAACACCAAGAATATCTAAATCTTCAAAAACTAACGTTAAAGGTATAAAAATTTTATTTTTCACACAATTTTATGATTACTAATTTGATAAGCCAAGCCGCGAGATCAAATCCATGGGTGTGACATTGTAAAATGGCCACATAAAGGGTATTTTTTTGAATTTATATAAAAAAATTAATTCTTAAATGTGATTTAAAAATAATGAAGATTATAATTTTTGAGTTAATATCGTTTTTTCAATTTTTCCTGATTTTTTGAATTTAATTTTCATTATTTTTCTGATAATAAGATTGCAAAAGTCAATAAAAAATAGAAGAATTTTTTTGGCGTGACAAATCTTCGTTCATATTCGTTATTTAGCATGATTTCAAAAAAGTTGATTGCTCTATTCTTATTAATTATGGTTACCACAGAACAGAATGAGTTTATGACCATGACAGGAGGAAGAGTAATTATTTAAAAATATAATATTTTGACATATTTTCAATCTAAATATAGAATGAACACACGATGCTTAAAATAGCTACACTATTAAATGTTCGAAAATGTGCATTAAATGGTTTATTTGAAGAGGACGAAGATGATTTTTACTTATCGTTATTTGTTCAAATAGGGTCACAAATAAAATTTGAAAATAAAAAGATAAATGATGTTATCAGAGATTTTGAAAGTGATTCTATAGACTCTAAAATTTCATTAAATTTCTTAAAGGTCTATATGGTATTCATATCATTTAAATTAGAGTTTAATATGGCATGTTGATGGATGGCCTGTTGATTTTGCTGAGTTAAAGAATGATGGACATGACATGTGTGAACAAGAAAACAGCAAACACGCAAATAAAAATCCATCGTTATTTGTTTAACTTTTGAATAAAATTTAAGCTCTATACATGTAAATTATTCGTGGATAGGTATACAGATTTCGCACAAGCAAATCAAGTAAAAGTACAAATTTTAATTTAGATTGAAATGAGAGATATACTTTGCTTCTTGCCCAGAGACAATTGGATTGATGGTCATATGGCAAAAAAAAAGATTATGGTATCTAAAATGTAATATTTAGCCGAAGTGTGGGTATACGTGTTCCACAATTATAAGAAGTTGAACTAATTTCATAGATTACAATATTTAAATGAATATTGATTTTCAATAATTTATAATATCTTTGATATTACGTAGAGAACGTATTTAATTCTTATATTTTTTTAAATAAACATATCATAAATTTATCTGATAATGTTAACATCCATAATTTTACATTACCAATTAAATAGAAATTCATATGATACCTTTTTCTCATTAAATAACTATTGATAAGGATCCATACTATTTAACTATTTAATATAAATCGTGAATTTTCGTGGCTTTGAATTTTTATAAAATTTGCAGAAAATATTACCTTTCTATTGTACTTAAATAAATCTTAAATTAATTTATTATATTTGTATTTTATGTCATAAAAAAAAGAAAAATTTAATTTTAACTTTTTCCGTGATGTTTTAATTAGTATTTCAAAAATATTAATTTCTTGTTTGTATCGCCTGTATTAATGATAAATTATTATTTGAAAACTTTGAAAACTTATATTTTTAGTATATATTTAAGTAATTTTTTTTGAAGCAAAACTATTAAATAAAAGACTGTGTTTTTACATAAGGTTTCAATTTTTGACATTAATTCAGCTTATTCTTGAGAATTTAAAATAGAAAAGAATTAAAAAAAAATTTTATACTGTTGAGAATAATTGAGATTTATAAAATTATTTGCTCAAAGTTAACCTGTAGATTCATAGAAAATAAGATATTGAATTAATTGCACCATATATGATAAAATTAATGAAGCGTTAAGACTTTATAAGAAAACTTTTTTAAAATGTTAACTTTTATTTAAAATTTAATAATTCCACATCAAGTAGATGACTACGAATACTTTCTCAAAAATAAATACGGTTGCATTTCTGGATATTGAAGAGTATTTTTTCTAAATATTGTCTAATATGGATATTTTAAAGAATGATAATGTTAAAAATCTAAGGATATCTATTTTAGTCATGTATTTTTGAAATTAATTACAGAAAAATTAAAAACAGAAATAAATCAGAAGCGTATTACAATCGAACACAAATGAAGTTGACATTAGGATGATAAAGAGTTATTTTTACAAAAAATTTGGTCTAATTGAGATGAAATAGTTTCTTTTTTTGTTATTAAGATTTTTTATGAATTTTTAGAAGAATCAATTTGTTACTATTTAAAGCAATTTTCTTTACTAAATCTTGTTTGAAGAATTTTATTTTTTTTAAATGTTTGATAAATACAAATTGCAAAAAATATTTAAATGAAAAGAATAAATTTTTATGTTAAAACATTTACAAGATAGCCAAAGATAACAAAATTATGCCATCTATTTATCAGATTTCCAAAACCTACAAGCAAATGTTTGATAAATTAGATTGAGACTAAATTAGCTTCTACATTTTATCGGTCAATGCCTCATCAATAAAAATGTTCCCTTTAACTTTCCACGATGCAAACTTTTAAATTTACAATTAAATGTTCAATTAATCAATAAATTATTTATATGCCTTGATTAATGAGAACATGAAACCTCAATCATTTGCTATGGTTTTCTCGGAAGCCATCGTATAATTATTTCAACTTTTTGATGTAATCATTATTAAAGTATGCAATCAGCCACCTCTTTCGTTATAAGTATTATTTTTATCAAGTGTTGATAAATTCTAAGATAACAAAAGATTATAAAGTTTAAGCATTTTTGTTAATAAACATCAACATCGATTTCATGTAAATAAATATTTTCTTGGAAGAATGTCTTTTTTTATCCTCATATACTTGTTAAAATTTATATTCTAATCATTCAACATTTATTTAATTAATATTATTTTAAACTTAAAATAATATTTAAATTTTATAATAGCTTTCTTTTTATTTATTATTCTTTGTAAAAATAATGGTTAAATAAATTTTGACGCTATTTTAGATTTAACTAATCCAGTATTCGTCTTCAATAAAAAATTAATATTGAATTATGTCTATAAATATCCTAAAAATATTTCCACATTAGTTTATGTGTTTAGTTTTTGTGTAAAAATGTAGAGAACATTTTGAATGTTGTTTTATTCTTATGAAATTTACTTATCTAAACTCTCTTCAATGTAGTACTATTAACTTTGCCACGTTTTTGCAATTACCCTTTGCGCATTATAAATAAATTTATATTTTAATCTTATGCCAGCCACTCGTCTAAAATTCACTTAGGCTTCTACTCTGTTCGTTATTGTGACATTACTTAAAACATTTCTACCATTTGTGAAAAAAAAACAGCGTATTTTATCTCATCGATGTCACTATTTAATCGTCTATTTATCTAGCTATTTTGCAATAAACATGAAACTCTTTTATACACTCTTCCGTCTTCATCTGAGTTAAAATAAAACTTTACAGATAATCTATATTTACATTAAAAATGAACAGTCTAGAATAACGAAATTCGGCCAAATAAATATTTATAATATTTTATTGAAATTTTTTATATTATGAATATTACTTATTAGATATCATATTCTCAAATTTTTTTATTGTGTTAATTAGATTATGTTTTTGATTACAGATATATTATATTTTGCGAATGATATATGAAGGAAATAATTTTGATTATATATTTAATAATATACTTAATTTTATTTATTCGGTATTTTTATAAACCTACAACATATATTTAAGTCATCGATAAATGTTATGATGGTAAATAAATATAAATTCTCAACATTAATATATTATCAATTTAACGATCCTTTAAAACCGCTTTCTAACTAAATATTCTCACAGATGTTAAAAGTATAAGTTAAAATTTTTATCAATATATGGCGCACCTTGAGCTAGAAAAGCTAAAAATATTATATTAAAAGTGAATAAATAAAATAAATCGTAGAGATTTAATATGTGATTAAGATAGCTGATAAAACACAACTTGCTTCTACCATAGTTATTTCTCGTTGAGAATAAAAATCAATCTCTTTAGAAAATGGACAATATATAATATTTTAACCATTATATCTTATATATTATTTTGAATAATAATATTGAGAGTTAAAAATTAAAATGCGCATTTTGGAAAATTTTAAACGGTCTAAATTTTTATGAATGAGTTCTATTTTCTGTAATTCAGATATCTAATTTTCATTTCGGGTGACTAAAATATTTAGGCGATAAACATATTAAATTAGAAATCATAAGGAGACATTTTAAATTATTAAAAGTAAACATTAACAATTAGAGTCGTTGTCAAAAGCCTAAGTTTATATTAAACAATCGATTGTTTTTCTTCAAATGCAATATGTCTTGCTTAGTGTGACATCTAACATATTTTATTCAATGAAAATATTAAAAATGTGCATTAATATGAAAATATTTCCATCGTGTAGGTTTAATATGTTTTTTTTAAGTTCAAGCGATTATTACATTCGCTCTTTAATTATATTGTAGGTGTATGTGAAATGCTCTTTGTATAGCTATTGTCTGTATAATCATTTATATTTCTCACTAAATTTTTTATCCTGCATGAATATTTTCTAGATCAATCAGAAGAAGATGCTAATGTCAATATATGATCAATATTTTTACTTTAAACATCAAAACAACTTAAAATTTGAAGAAAAAATTGTATCATTGTAAAAAAATTATTTAAAAAGGTATAATTTTTGAACTCGGAATAAGTTGTCTTTGAAAATCTTGAGGGCTGCAACAAAAACAAAAATTTTCAGGACAGCTTTGATCTATAGGATTTCTAAATTAATTACTTAATCACTGCCATTGATAGCGTAACATTTGCAATCAAAAACGTAATCCTTTCAATCAATAACGTAATTCTCGTAATAAATTAATTAAAATAAAATTCAAAGCAAAAATGTGTGAAAAATATTTATTCATGGTGTATTCGAAAAAATCTATATCAATTTATATAACTAAAATTAATCTTTATGAAAATACTAAAAATAGACTAAAAAATTCATGAAAATGCTACTAACAAAGATTTTTATGGTCACGACTTTAAACACACAGTATATATCGAACACGACTGAAAACCAGTACGTATTAAGAATAAAAGTAACTAACAGATAATGGAAATGCAATATAAAGTCTCTTGTTATTTTTGATAGAAAATAATATTGAAAAAAATTAGATTATCCGGCATTAGACTTCCTCACAGTTTATATATAAAATTAAGATAAACATAACCTTGTACAAAAATAACTTAAACCTAGGTAAATACTTCCTAATAGGCGTATAAGTGATATACGTTCTAAATTAAATATAGAAGAAAAAAACGCATCTATGGGTACGTAAAAATTGCATTGAGACATTTATATGTCTCGCTTAGTGAGTATCAATAACATTCTCTATTAAGATGTTATACAGTATTGTGAATATTTCTCCTCGGAGTTTCCCCAAAACTTAAACGAATGTATGGTTGGTTTTAAGCTATGAAAAATTTTTGATAGAAATATCCTAGCGAGAGTTATATACTCTAATATTTGCACAATTTTTTTAAACCAAGGATGAGCGATGAAATTTAATTATAATTGATTAATTTATATTCTCTGTGGTTTAAGAAAAGGCTCGAGCAGATACGAATATGGATAAACTGCCTAATTTGCTGTCTAAGCTACAAGAAGTATAAACATTTAAGTGATTTATGCAATTAAATACATGCAACTTTGTTAAAAAATATACAAGAATGCTCTGTAACTAGTAAAGATCTGAAGGCTTTACTCATTGAATTACGAAATCTTTATGAACAAGAATATTTAAATCTCAAATTTAAATCATTCATAATTCAGGAAGTCATTATCAGTGCCAGCTGAAGAGGAATTAATAGAGCGTAACCGAATCAAATACCTTCCAACATATTCACCATTTTTAAATCAAATCGAAAATATATTTTCGGTTTTAAATAACTTAGTAATTACTTGTGAGGCATAGATAAAAACCTATTTAATGGCTTTAAAGTCTAGAACAACTTATAAAATAACGACATATCAACGTAGAGGGATCTTAATAAAAATATTCTGTGAATTAAACATCGACAAGATAGATAATTTTGAATAAAAATGAACTATTTTACGAGTTGTTGTCATATTTAAGCAAAAAAAATGGTGCAAAAATTATTGTTGATTACAAGGATCACGTCATTTTTTATTTAGATTACGTAGTTGATTGAGAAATCTTATTTTGTTTTTTTAAATAATTAGAAGTTTCATTATCTTAACATTTTATCAAATACATAAATTATTGACCTTTATTTGTATGTTCTAAAAATCAAAAATTTAATTATTACATTCTAAATAATTTGTAAAAAATAAAATTTTTTGATTTATTTATTTAATCATCAAGTATAATATTGGTAAACACCTTCAAAGCTTTGCATAGTAGAAAATTTTCATTGTCAAATTTAATTTAGCATAATATAAAATAAAAAATTTAGTCGAAAAAACTTTTAATTATTTATTGATGAACTTGCAAGTGCTGTTAAACCTTTTGTATTGTTAACTATTAATGATAATTCACATTTTCAGATAACTAGACCCATGTTTTCAAAACTATCGGCCGCGGACATGCGCTTTGTGAGTCGAGGAAGATATGCAGAATTTTACATAGATTTTTAAAATATTAATAATAGATAAGCTTTGCTATTGTATCTATTATCAGTAAATATCGTGCAGTCTTTTTTACAATGACCTTTATCAGATGTTTTAATGTCCAATAGATCGTTTATTGCTCCTATCATTCCAGGATTTTGCATTCTGATGATTTTATGCCTAAACGAATGCTCATATAAAATATAAGAAGTTTAAACCTTATAGTGACGTCAGCTGACATTAAATGAATTACCTCATGCTACGTGTCAACTGATAATCTTATATAACTGTAATAAAACATTGTAAAATGTGTTCAAATGTAAGTTGAAAGAGAACCAAGACTAAGGATTTTATAATTTCTGAATGAAGCGACAAAAATAAAATAGAATTTTAATTTTACTGCTTTATTTTATTGTTTCAATGGATCATTTTTTGAATTGTAATTGCAAGAAACATTGAGGGCATGAAATCGATGGTAATTTAAGCAGCCTTAGAGATGAAAAAAAATCTGAAAAAATTCTGTTGGCAAGAGCCAAGCAAAAGATAATTGTAAAGAAATTATTTGTATGTACGATTGTGATTTGATACGATAATGGTTCATTCAGTCACTTCGGAATAGTTATTATCTATGTGTGTCGTCTGTATGCGGATATTGATTTTGGATCAATCAAACAGAATAAATTGAAGAGGTATATAGAGACCAAACATTCAGAATTAAAAGAGAAAAAAGAATATTTTGTGCTAAAAGCAGACCGATTTACTGAAAATAAAATGTTTGGAAACTTTTGACGATAATTTTAAAATCTTGAAATCATATTCAGTTAACCTATGACTCAGATGCTCAAAGATAGTCGACAACATCAACTAGGATTGAATTCTGCCAAATACAATCCTTATTTGTGAAATTATGATAAAACATGATTAAAATAAAAAAAATCGAATAAATAACTTTGTTAGATGATACCGTTTGAATGCCATGTTTTGGATATTCGACGATGTTAAATTTCAATTACATGCGCGATTATAGATAGATGACTGTATCTTGCAGTTTGATGAATCAAAGACATTACTGAGGTATTGCAGCTAATTTTTATGTTGGATTCATTCACAAAAAGGAAATTTGAGAAAAAGTTCAGATC
The DNA here is from genome assembly GCA_024349245.1 of Neodontobutis hainanensis. NCBI lineage: Eukaryota > Metazoa > Chordata > Actinopteri > Gobiiformes > Odontobutidae > Neodontobutis > Neodontobutis hainanensis. Next base: position 42,705 of record JALDNG010001275.1, read on the forward strand.
TGCAAACCACTTCCTCTGAGAGTTATAAGAGAAAAGTTTTCTCATTTATGAGCAGCTTTATCAATTCTTTTGTACTTCACTGGTCTAAATGTTAAGGAATGTGCTCAAATGTAGCTGCATCAATAACTTAGAAGTCAAATAGACTCGTAAATAGGATTAGAGCAGTGGCCCTAAATATCTTGTCGACACACGATATGATTTACCAGGAAGCGCCAGGGAGTAAAAATCTTCATAAATACTTTGACGAGATTCTCTCTGATATTTTAAATATTGTGAGTTTCATCTAAGCCATAAACTTTTTTAATCGGTTATTTGCGAAATATCGTTTTGAATCTGATGATGTAATAAAAATTCTATGCTTTACTCTGAGGTACGTTGGTTATCCCGATTGAAATAGTTAGAAAACATTATTTGGTTACTCAGCAAACAGATATAATTTCTCAAGCAGAAAAATGTTGACATAGAAGTATAAGTTTATCAATAAGATGTGGTTACTTAACTTGGGTGGTTCGACGAACATATTAGGTCAGTTGAACATTGTGAATACTTCTAATCCCAGAGATTTGTGCAAAAGAGTAGGACAAAACGTACAAGATAACACCATTCAAGAATACTTTGAGAATTTAGAAGACAAGAATTCAAAACGGTATTACCGAGATGATTTCTACATTTACAGAAAACATGAGCGATATGAAAATAGAGTTGATAAACAATGTTGTCATCAATTAATGAGCATTTATTTTAAATGACTGATTACTTTGATAACTATTTTCTATCTGAAAATATCGATACTCAAGTCATAATTAAAAATCTTTTCTGATGTGATCTCACTCATTTGACTTGAAGAGAAAAAAGAAATGGCGGTAATTTCATGGTACAGAACACTTAAATTGACATTTCCACAGCAAAAGCTCACAAATTTCTGGTGTTCAGTATGTAATAAGTATTCGCTGCTTCATAAGCAAGCGATACATATTTATTTCTTATTGAGACTACCTTTATGTGCATGACTTATTTCTCAATGTTGAATATACTGAAAACTAGACATCGCTTACGCCATTACGTTGAATATTGCATGTAAATTCTGTCATTTAATGATTTCCATAACGAATTTATTAACTTTTCAGCAAGAGATAAGCTCATTCCTCATATAAACTACTCCTCAAATTTTAACAATTATTGATAAATTTGATTTTATTCTTGATGCACTTTAATTAGTAATATATGCTAAAATGATTATGAAAGTACGAAAAAAATCATTATTGTTAACATCTTTTCCTCCATTTCAGATTTAAGTGAAATGTATCTCGTAACAAAGAACATTTTGCATGTTTGCGTTTTGGTTACTTTTCTGTAACTTATTATGAATATTATAAAAAATGAAATGCAACAGAATCATATATCTCGTGTCGCCAGACATTTTTCTTAAAAATTTTCTTGTCGTGGCTCAAAAATTATGAGAACCTTTAAAACTAGATAATTTATAATTCTTGTAAATAATGGATTTATTTGAAATCAATCAAATTTACAATTAAACCATATTTGTACAAAAAATATTTTATTCTCTTTTTATTTAGTTTAGAAAACTAGCAATTTATATTTTTTTTATTTGTATATTGAACAAAATAAAACTCATCAAGATTAAAAAAAATAATATACTTTTTAAAACAAAAAATAATAAGAACATTCCCAGTTATGTTTTAGAATTTCTGAAAAAATGGGAATTAGAAGATACCTTACTTTTAGATATTATAACCTCAAAGGTTAGTTATATGACACATACAATATTCTACAGATTAAAATCACTTTGAAAAGTTTTAGAAACAAAATATTTAAATTATTTTAAAGATTGGAATATCCAATACTACTTAAATATTTTATCTCAAATTATTAATCATTTAAAATTATCAGAAAAATTTAAAATGAGTAATTTTTGTGAAGTTTATACTGTTTAATTATTCAAATATCATATAAAATGCGTTTTGTCTGGATTATCTTTTAATGTATATCTTATGTTATCAATATTCAGCGAAGTTTTAGATTTTATAACCGTTTATTTAAAAAATGTGTATATTTATAATCGTATCCGAACATTAAGTGAGATTATCGTCGATGTCAAGTTCTCTTTATTAAAATTTATAATTTTCTTTTCCCTTGTATCCTTTTATTTTTGTTAAACTATAATATTTAATTTTAAAATTTATCTTCAGATTCTAGTATTTAGAGTAGCTATATTTCATATTTTATTCATAAATATCCTAAAATATGTGTAAATCTTAACTTATAATTTTCTTAAGCAAACCTGAATATTTATAATCAGCGTATTTTGTAATATGTCAAATAAATAAATTATACGTGTTACACCAATCTCTATTATTTATAAAAAGTAAAATTTTTTCATATTTAAGATTAACCCTCATTTTATTTATTTTAATTTTTGAAGTTGTATATTACAGAAATTTGAATGTTTCTGTGATTTTCTTAAAGTAAAATATATTTTCAGTTCATATTTAAATATTTTAAACATTTTATTTTTCTCCGTAATGGTTCTACAAAAAATGAGTTATAAATGTTAAATATGTATGAATTATCTCGATTTTAACAAATAATTTTGTTTGAAACAATCTTAGAAAAACCCTCAAAAGATAAAAATTTCAGAATATACCATATGGTATTTAAAAATTAATTTTAGGAGAAAGAAGTTTCTTGAAATAATTAAAGTTGAACACCATTAATAAAAACGATATAGTAAAAATATCTTACGCTAGTAACTTACACCTTTAAATATCAAATTTTTTCATAAAGATATATATATTTTATTTTCATCGTGGTAAAAAATATTATTTATATAATTCTTAAAAATTTAGGTGAAAATTTTCAGCATGCTATAACATGAAAATATTTTTCATGGTTCATATGTACTTAAAAACGTACTATATATAGGTCTATATTTTAGTAAACTTATCTATAATATGAACGAGAGTGTTTATTTTATTTTATTTCAGTCTTTGATAGGTAAGAAATCTGCTAATATTAATCAGCTTTGTTGTTAAATGAAACATTTTTTGAAAATTCAACAAATCAAATTCAAAATTTTTATGATAGATCTATTGTGTTAAACTTTCATTTTGATAAACCTTTTTTTTACATTTCTTTTTGGAATTTATTTAAGTATAGAATATTATATTCGAATATTCTCTTAAGAAATAATTTTGTTATGTTTCTGCAAATAATTAGTATGTTGTTGTTAGATCTAAAAAAAAATAGTTAATTCGATTTCATATTAATCATAATAATAGAGTGAAAATCTTTGAATTGGAATTGGCTAATCATTCTATCAGTCTGTACTTTAAAGTAAAAGAAACTATCTTATCATGATAGATTTATAGTTAATCAGGTAACTGTTAAAATATTTCAAATGATTAAGTATACTTTTAAACTTGCATTCCATTGTTTGAGATGAATCTTCCTCTCTATCTTTGCCATAAATTCATAAAGTTATACGTATGCAATCATAGATTCATTCAAGGTATTTAAAATAATCGAAATGTCTCTACCCTATTTTTTTCATATAACAATTACTTATCCAAAGTTTTATTTTCATAGTATTCATTTTTGGGCAATCATTCAGATGATGATTTTTTCATGTCAGTGAAAAATCTCTCTTTCCAGAAACACCATTCAAATATTACACAATATAAACAAGTTCTCAGATAAATTTATTCTGAATGATTTTTCGAATTATTCCTTTATGCTCATACGAAATTCAATTTAACTCGAAATTTGTATTTTTCAATTTTTTATGTATTATCCAGTTACCTTTCAGACAAATGAACAAATTTACATACATAAGATAAATTTTCATCTCTTTGTTGGAAAACTAAAATAATTAATTGATGTATTTATTCAAAGATATTTTCATCTGTTGTCACGAAATTTATAGATTAAATTATGAAAATAATTTTCATTACATTTATAGTATTCGCTGTACTTTTTGAAATCAAGATTATTTTTTATCATATCTATTGAACTTAAGATAAATGTATAGATGGTAAAATCATTTAATGTCTGAATTTCTATTTATTTAAAAAATTTTATCATTCCGAAATGTTAAATAACCAGATTAATAAGAATTAATTTGTATTTAAATTAATATTAAACACAAATAACTAGATATTAACTAAACACGTTTAATATCATTAAATAATATCAATTTTAATTCTAATATATTGAAAAAATAAATAGAGCCGTTGAAAATTTTTTAATTTAGTAATTGAAAAAATCAGTATCATAATAATTTAATGAAATTAAAATTAAAGTTCCTTATACAATTTAATTTTTAAATTTAGGAAAAATCAGAATTTTGATTGAAATGAACAGTATATTCATATTAACCAAAATGATAATATGATCCACCGTTAGTGAAATAGTTGATTTTGTATGTTTATTTTTTATTTTAAATATAGTCATTATAATACGAAGATAAATAACAAAATATTTAAAATATTGTATTTAATGACTGTATTTTTAATTTTTGACATAAAATTTTATTTCCGACAAATTTGATGTCGGAAAATTAACACTGTGTTTGAGAAGAAAATCACATGAAATAAAACTTTCTGGTTTGTATCGTATGTAGAAGGAATGTTCACAAAGATTTTAATGATGATCGATTCTTCAATTTATACATCTGATATTAACACTAAATTTAAATTCAAGATCAAAATAGGTAATTCAACTTAAAAGTTGTTTGATATCACATTAAGAAGTAATAGATCAAATATTCGTTTCAGTTTAATGTTGAAAGATAAAATTAAAATTAAAAATTTGTAAATATTAATCATATATGTTAATTTAGAAAAATAACATGTTATGAACTAGAGATAATACCAAATTACGTATTAGTTATAATAAACTTCGTTTCAAGTCCGACTAATTTAATTTTCTAAAATTTGATTTAATATTTTCTTATTGAAATACAAAATGAAGGAAGTAACATAAATTAATATAAAACATCCTTAGAAGTAGAAATTCTTATAGTATTGATTCATAGATGTATTAATTTTACAAAGCATCTCATAACATCATGTTTCACTTTAAGTAATTTTCGAAAAACGTGGGCTGTTAATTTTTGAATAAAAAGGTCGAATTTAAAATTCAACAGAATGCTATGATAAAAAACGACATGCTTTATTTTGAATTTGAATTTTATTATTCAACAAAATTTATATTTAGAAAAAATTTTAAAAATAAAAAGTTTCCAGAAACTATACACAAAAATAACTGTTTTAATTTTATGAAAAAATTATGAACTATTCTTTTGTATCAGAAAATGCAGATTATTATCAAAAATAAGAGAAAAAATAATTTCTTCTTACAAAAAAAAATTTCACTGAATAATATTTATATATTTTGTTCATGCTTTATGATATAAACTAACAATTTATCGAATTTTAATCAATCTCATCTCTGATGAAATTAGAATAATGAAATTTTCATTTTTGCACTATCATTAACTTATAATAATTTTTAAATGAATCCAAATGATGGCAAAAACTCTTTTAATTATAATTTGTTAAGTTATATTTGTTTCATAAAAATATTTAAAAATTCAAATATAATGAGTGTTTTTAATCATATAGCTAATGATCAGTTATGAACGATGGGAGAATTTTGCTTTTTTCCACTTTTATCCTTCAAATCATATTATTTTAAAAATTATATCTCAAGAAAGGTAGAGGATACAGAAATTAAAATATCTTTTGTTTAATATATCTTTACGAAAATCAACTTATGAATTTTGTTTATTTGGTAGAAGAGATTTACTTTTTTGAATGGTTAAATAATTTAAAAATAGATCATGGTGACTCAATCTCTGTTATATCTATTCATCGCCAAAAATGATCACAATTTCGGACGAAAAATTATACGTTTGAAAATACATGCTTTCTCAAGTTTAATGCTGATCTTATCGTTTGTTGATATGATAAGTTCATTTTTGAATAATGATTGCCTGCATCACATATTTACTCTTTTAATAGTGTATTTGAGACAGCCATGAATTTACAGGCATAAATTATAAATTTAAAACCTCTCTTAAACATATACATTTTTAAATCTCAAATAAATTTAAATTTCTTTTTAAATCGTCCGACTACATCAAAAATCAGCAGATTGATAATATTCATAAAAGAGTATTGACGAAATAATTTAAAATTCTCATGCTTCCTCATCAAATTATGTGATTATAGATTAATATCCAACCAATATCACAATATATATGTCATAAAACTTTTTTTTATTATTATTTATAAACAGGCCCACGAAATAAATTATTTTCTTTTGAATAGTTGTAAATAAATATATTGACTATAATACTGATTTACCATGTATTAAATTGGCTCTTTTTGAAGTTTTTAACATTTTGTATTGATTAAATTTTTTTAACAATGAATTTAAGTTTTCAAATGGACCTTCTGATAAATTTTAAAAAATTTATGAGATAAAATACATATCTTGATATTTAAAATAATCAGATGGACATTTCTTATGCACTAAATAAATCTTTGAAAAAGGTATTGCAGATAATTATTCATAGAAATGTTTTACATCAATTTTCAGAATTTTTTAAAATTATCGTTTAGATTTGATAAATAGCCTTTTAAATACCTGTATCATTTTACAATTTATCGCATAGCAAAGATATTATAATTTACGATATAAAAATATAGTTCATTTAAATTTATTTATAAAAATTTTCTGAAGTTATATTATTTTAAGATATATCTCAAGCTTATTTCAAATGAATTACCATAAATATACTTCTAACACTTAAAAAAAATTATATTTTAAATGTATTTTTACCAAATTGGATTATTTTTGGGTTATTCCTGATAAATATGTTATAATATGAATCTCACAACAAGTTATTCAATGATTCTTTTAAAATGTGTATCTATGATAGAATCTGTAGAATAGCATAAAGAATAAATCAAAAAAAGATTTTGATTTTAGAAATTTTTTAATCAGGGGATATAATAATAAAATTTCGAAATTTTTAAACTATCAAGTTTAAAATAAGACCTATATTATCCATCCGAAAATATCAAAAATGATTTATTTAATTTCTATCTTGTCATTCATCATTATATGAAAATTAGGGAATATTTGAATACCTCAGTAAAATTTATATTTAGGTATTGTAAATACTTGACATACATTATAATATATCACATAATTATCTCTAAATTGGAGTTGAACATAAAAAATAGCTTTCACAAAGACAGAACTCAAATACAAAATATTGATCTGAACATATAAAATAATGTGAGAATTATAGTCGAGTCTAACATGCAATAATTTTTCAAACATTTATATATACTACGCAATATTTGAGGTGAATTTGATTAATATCATAAAATGAAAGAATAATTATGATATAAATTCTCGATATGTTTTATTAAAGACTATAAATAAAAAATATCAATGAAATATTTTAATAAATGTATTTTAAGACGCTTTGAATCTTAATTTTTGTTAACGCATTAAAGTATCGGTGAGGTATAAGAAATAAAATAATTCAAAATTCGAGAGAAAATAATTTTTAGTGTAAATTTTCATATTTTCTCATTATTTATGAAAAATAAACGTATGTAAGGTTAAGAATAAGTAAATTCTCACAAAAACGTTAAATTTTAACTCAGAATAAAATCGATTGTTATCATTTAAATTTTGGCTTTACAAGACTTCACCATTTAATAGTCAGTGATGCAATAACATATATTTAACAATTAGTAATATATCGGGATATTTTTAATTTTAATATTTTTCATAATCAATAAGTAATTCTTTAATTCTTAAAAAATGTAAAGCAAAAATGTTTTTTTTGATCAGTCTGTCGTTTGATTGGGACTTTAGAATTTTAAATCATTTAATAATAATTATTATTTTAAGATAATATGGTTCAAAAGGCTTGTGGTATAAAAGATTCTCAAGTCAGTAAATTTAAATACTTCCTAAAATAATTTATTTCAACCAAAAGCGTGGTAATAATTTTTATATTGTCATCCTTTATTAATATATAAAGTATAAATGATTAGTATGTGCTTTTTAAAATTACTTAATAATTTTATAGGATATTGACAAAAGAATAGGTTAATCTTCAATGTATAATGATAAATATGTGACTAAATAAAACGCCACCGTCTAGTTCTGTGTTTATTGTCAATAAATTTAGACGTGGTAGAACTTGTGAACGTTCTTACTAAAAATCTATCTAAAAGTGCAAGTAATCAACTATTATTTGCCTTAAGTGCATATATGGCGATGGTTTATCATTGAAATGTCTTTAATAAATGTAAAGATAAAAAGTTAATTTGAGAACTTAAATAAGAAATCTCTTTATTTTGTGATTATTTCATTGCATTTGTTCTGTTTTTATTCAGATTTTTTGCAAAAACTAGTAAATATTTAAACAAATTATTTGTTTTACATTTAAATGGTAAAATTACAAGTAAAATTCTTTGGAAAAAATATTTGTTTGCATAAAATAGATAATGTATTTCCATGATATGAAAGTATATTATTTGCATAAAAATTTCAGATAACTGTGGATTAGTGTTAAAGCTGTTCCTCGACGAAATAAAACGCAAAAAGTTCAAAGAGTTCAAAAAAGTGTGTGGATTTCATAAGTGTTTTTTAATAATAATTCATAAATTTTATTCATAAACAGAGAAAAATCAGAAAATTATATATTAGCTTAACGTAGTCTTAAGGAATCCAAATATTTAGATGAGAAATAAAAAAATTTTGTGAAAACTAATGTTTTTGTTCTTGTTGTTATATGCAACTAAAACAACAGTATAGAACTCTAAGAGAGTTCATTAGTTCCGATTTTTGAAGCTTATGATCAAATATGAACTGTATACTTTTAAGATTTGAAAGCCGTTGAAATATTAAATTAAAAATTAAACACATCATAAAAGTTCTGGCCGAAAAGCAGCTTGGTGTCATTAATAAAAGGTATGTTCTAATATATTACTTGAAATTTTGACTAATTAAAGTCTTTTATTGAAGAAAAACTGCTTTAAAAATTTTTTATAATTTAAAAATAACTTTTTAATCATAATTGTTCTTTTAATCGGTAATTTGCATTAATGCACAATTATATTTTTAAATGTTATTTAAAAATTTAGTTGGTTTAATCTTTGTAATAATATGTAAAAAATTCTGAATTTAATAATAAATAAATCCAACTAAAAAAATCCTCTGAATGATAGTGTTTTAAAAACATACGGGGGATCAAGTTTTGAAAAAACAATTTTACGTTCCAAAATTTTTCGTCAACAATGTGGAACGGAGATTTATTTCATCAATTAAAATTTTTATTTTTCAATGTCTTGTGAAAAATATTTTGGACAGATTCGACGGTTTATACTTTCAAAGAGAATACGCTATTTTTAGCGATGTATCAAAAAGTATAATTTTGGAATTTTAAAGTTCAAATCAAAAATTATGTGTAAATATTCTACTGTCTCGTAAAATATTTTATGTATATTAAAAAATTTAATTATATTCTATATTTTTAAAATCAATTAATAAAAAGATTTAAAATCTTTTAAAATGTTAATTGGATAGAACGTCTAAAACACATAACACTGATTTTAACTATATAGTTTTAAGACGAGTATACTCAAAGTAAAGTTAAATTATGTTAATCAAAATGAAAAATGAAGCAACCGTTAGAAATTAAAAAATACTTTAAAAATCATAGGTTGTTTTAATGCAATTAATCAAATAAAATATTTATTAGCTACATAAAAAAAATCAACATCTTAAATTTTTGCTTTAACAACGAAAAATGGAATAAGCACTTATTATTGAATATTTTAGCCATAAATCTCACAAATATCCAATTTTGAAGAATTTTCAAAATTAAAAAATTTTCTTAAGGAGATGATTATTTCTTATACTCTGATATCTTTCCTAATTAAACAATTTTTCATTATTCTAACATCGTTTCGTTTTATAATAATAATTTTTTAATTTAAACTCGAACGAAAATATTTGATACAAATTCTATATACGTACTTATTAGTTTCAGGTATGACATTATTGATAATACTGCCTTTTTTATATTATTCATTGGTTAATAAATTTCAAATCGTATATTCCACATGATATTTCCTAAATTTAGTTAAAACTTAGAAACACTATTTGAATAACAATTATTTTAAAGAAAATGGAGACATATTTAGATTTTATGTATATTTTAGTGCATTTAAAATGCAACTTTGTTGTTTTGTTAATTTATGAGTTTTCATTTCTAACTTCTTGTATTTTTTCTCTTTGATTTTTTTGGACATCGATTTTCAAGGAGCTTACAAGCAATGTATTTCAGAGGTTTTTCCCAAAGATTTTCGATTGCTCTATGAAAAACCAAGAAAAGCCCGAATTCTCTTCTTTAGTTGACATTCTTCGAATTAAACGAATCTTTCTGAAATCTGCTAAGAATTCTCCAGTTGGTGAAATATATACCAAATCATTCATTATCAAATCTTCAAGGATCAATTCGAGTTGTCTTAGAACATTGCCATATATTCTTCTGCGCTGTTCAAGAGGATCATTGTTGATCCATTCTCTCAAAACAGGAACAATTTCACGAAGGTCTGTTATCTTTCCCCCATTATATTTCAAAATTGTATTTTCGCTGTCGTATTCAAAATCTGAGTTTCCATCAGATGTTTGACCTTCAATTGATTCTATTAGTCATAAACCATACCCATTTTCGTCTGTGAAGATAATTTTATTGGTGTATTTCCTCCGCTACTACTCACATAATTTTTCGGAGCAAAGTTTAGATAATTATTTTTACCTTCTTACTTGATCTTCGATTATTTTTCGACAAAGAAATTGTGAATGCAAAGAAAATACACGAAGAATAAAGCATGTTTTTAAATAAAGTTATAATTGTATCAAACTAAACAGTGCAATGTTTGTTTAAATACTTATTGTTATCTCTCAAATGACTAGACATTCGATACGTTTCTAGGCATTGTTTTAATCAAATTACTAGATAATATGAGAAAGGTTTAAATAACTGTGATCGGCAATTTTAATTGATCTAAATTTTTTAGAATGCAAATTAAATTTTTATGAGTGATAATTTAATTTCTTTAAGAACAGATAATTATCTTATTTAAGATAAAATAAAAACATGTAGAATGATTTTGTATTTTTTTAATTGAACATAGTATGGCAAATTAAAATTCAGAAATTCTTTTCTTAGTTTAATTATTTTTGTCAGATCAGTCTAGCTTTACATGACTAAAATTTTATATTTTTATAATTTAAGCTTTTCATTTTCCGACATCTGCTAATTTCATGCGTTAAAAATTTATATTATTTTAAATTGTACAAGAATTTAGATAAGTAATTTTACGTCTTACATGTTTTAAATAACAGATATGAATCAGTCATTAATCAAAAAATCTCAAATAAATTTACTATTGAACGATATTCATAACATAATATATTTGTCTCGACATTCAAAAACAATGTCTAAAATCTCTGTAAAAAGCGTATTCTTTAAGACATTAAAACAAGCTTTGATGGAAAATGCAACAATATTCTAATATGTTTCTTTGATATTTATTGAATTCATATTTACAACTTTTATCCGTATTGATAATTTGCTCTCACGTTAGTTTTGAAAAGTAAAAATTATTTTCCATACATACAATCTGAATAATTTATAGAATATTTTAAAATATGAATCGATAAAATGGTTCATGGCTTTTTAAGCAGTTACACATTAATTTTCAAAAATAATTGTTCTCTAATTGATCAAAATCAATTTAAAATCATGAATCGGATATAAAATTGCATTTTTGATGTTTTTAACGTAAATCTAGCATTCCAAAGAATGAGCGAAAACATATCGTAATTGGATAAAACGACATTCCATAACATATTTATTAAATTGAATATTCATCCACATATATTATAAACAAAAATGTTTTTTGATAAATTTTAAAGGTTAAATTACACAACTAACTTGACAAATTTTTTTATTAATTGTTTTTAGTACTGTGAAACAGAAATTATTTATTTTCGTAGTTTTTTATTTTAAAAAGTGATTTTAAATTATTTTTATTATTCACTCTAAATTCATGATAAAAAAATTAAATTAAAATTAATTAAGAAATTAGGATAAATTATCTTGCACATAATTAGTTATTCTGTATGAGAAAAATTTTTAAGAAAGGTTATTTATTTTTCACAAAGAGTGACACTAGGAATAATCTCAATAAATATAAATCAATTTCAATTGATGTCGTGATTATTGTCTCGATAAAAAATATTAATATAAAATGTTGATAATATGTAAGATGAAATATTATATCAATGTTGAATTCAGTACATCCATATGATTCATTATACATTAAATTCTTCGTTGAAAAACATCCTTAGGTCAATCAATTAAAATCGTTTAATTGATCATTTAGTTAAAAAGTGTAGGTATTGTTTTGAAGAATATTCATTATAATTACACTCACCAACGAAGAGTTAAACACAAAAGTTTGGTCATTCAAATTTTCACATCAGGTAGTCACTTTATTGAGATTTATTTCTTTTATGTTTTATGAGAGTAGTGTGCACTCAATATCCTACCGTTTCCTCTGATAAACGAGGAGCCTTATGTCTAAGCCATGTATCTTTGGAGCCAAAACAATTTCAACAACTTTTTTAATATAGATAATATCATTAGAAATTCTGGACGAGAAAATATAAAACTTTAAAATACGCGAATTGTCTTTTGAGCCTTACTGATCCTAAAACAGAGGAGGAAAATATTCAAAATAATTTTATCCTAGACATCAAGTTATTAGGTAATTTGCAAAACTTTAAATGAAATGTTTAATCATTACAATTTCATAGATTTGTTTTTCTTTTCATTTGGTTTATATTCAATATTATCTTGTCATTTTTTCAACAAAAGAAATAAAGAATATAAATTAACCTCTTTATTTTGTTTAAATGGAAAAAAATTTTCTAATTTAGTTTCATTCTATATCAATATAATTTTGAAGAATGATATTTCGTGGTTATTGTTCTAAAAGTAAAATAAATAAAATTTTATAATAGAAAATGAAGTTAATAGTTCAATAATCTGGATAAATGTTTTGAAAGAAGAGCAATCTATGATGTTCATAGAATACGTGAAGTCAAAATATATTTGAGCTAAAAGTGAAAAAAAGAATTTTTCAGTATATTAATTATGATCTAATTAAAAATTATCATGTGAATTTTGAACCAACAGAATCAATTTGCTGATGAATCTTTAAAAATATAAACATTAATTTAAAAGTTTTTATAGATTTATTTTCCTATTTAATTATGGAATAAACAATGATCTATATATGTTTAAATATTTCATCTGAATAAACTCAATTAAAACCTTTTACTTTCTTGTCAAAGGTGAAAATTCAATGATCTATAAAGAACATAACGTCCCTAGAAAAAATAAATAATATATAAATGCTATCAAATCTAAAATTTTTTCGTCTGAAATTGATAAATTACTTATTAAAATTTCATTCTCAATGATACATCAACAACCACGAACTAAAATCTTAAAAATTTCAATTTTAGATCTTTAATTCAATCAATGAAAAAGATAATTTTATTGCTATATTTTTTACATAATTTTTAATTTATATAAAATATTCATAAATCAACTTTATTTTCTTGATTTTTAAGACAAAATTTATGATATTATATATTTATCAATAAACGTGTCAATTTTGTGTGTTCTTGTAAAAATAAAATCAAAACCAAAATTAATTAATTAATATTTTTCAATAGAATAGATGCCGTAACTGATGTAAATATTTTTATATCTTGACATGTTCCCATAATATCTATGAACAACAAATGAAGAAATATCAATTTTCTGATCATGAATAAGATATAAATTTAAATATTTTTATGAGAATTTGTAATGAAAATATAAATAATATTTTATATACATGTGCTGTAGACATCAAGTGACTATATCCTAACGGCTTATAGATTAAAAGATAACCTTTTTTAGCTATAATTTGGGACACCGCTTTTAGAGACATATTTCAGATACGTATGAACATTGAAGCATTAAATTACCTAGTTATGGAGGAGCCAACTTGACATATGATTTGTCCAGACAGAGGCACAATTTGCCACAAGAAGAATCATTCATGACGAGACGATGTACTTATTTTTCTTAGCAGCGCTTGATCAAGTGACCGAACGAGTCTCCTTGATACAATAAGAAGCAATCTTTTAAAGAATAAGTATGAATCCCGCAAAAAACAGCTGCTGACAGCTTATGGCTTTTTGAAGAGTGAAAGATGTAGGATGCTAAAAGACTCGCAACGTATGGACGACCGCAAACTCTTGGATTCGCTAGTCGAGATGAGAGCACTTCTGGTGGTCACACGTCATGTATGCCTTAAGAAGAGTTATTGATGAGGATGATGCTAGAAGATATTAGATGTCAACTTGTCTGCGAGGACTTTCACAACCTTGACGAGATCAGTTCTAGAGCTGAAGCACTCTGGATCGCTAAGCAGTTGCAATCGAAAATATATTCAATTAGGAACCATTAACTTTCAAATACTTTCAACAGAATGGAATACCATAAATAACTGCTGCAATTCCGAAAGTTTACTTTTAGTTTTCTGCTAGGATAGGTTCCGCAAAAGGCGAAAAATTGTCAATGCCACTGTGTTTAAAAAAAAGATGTCAAAGAACCTGAATAGAGTTAACTGCAACAGTGTTTCACGTATTTGAAAAAGTGTTTTTAATGCGATTCATCGAAGATACAGGAAAAGACATCTCCGTAGTACTTGATACCTAGAAAGACAAGCTACATAAACCTAAATGGCTTAATCCTACAGCCCTCAATAAATCAATTATTCAAGCATACAGAAGCCAAAAGATTGAAGTTATCTTGTCACACTTTCTATTTACCTAGAATTTCACCGTAGCCGACGTTACATAACCCTTGGTTAGAGCTGATACTCTTATCACTCACAACCTTATTGTTGATATCAAAGGCAGTGGGCTAATCAATCCACAATCATACTATCCCATAGAATGCAGAAAATCATTCTCTAACACAAATTATCTCGGAGCATTCGTCGAGGATGAAGGTAAGAACTCAAAAATGTTAAGAGATGTCAGATTTGACAATCTACAAAATTTTTGAAAACGACACTTAAGCATTCATTCTATCATACATTTATCATAAATGAACCCCCTGCACATGCGGAAACTTATCGCCTACCACCAAATATTTTGTTTTGTGCAAAGCTTGAATTTAGCGGAATAGACACACTTGGCATCATAAGGATGGAAACAGTTATTAAGCTTCCCATCTGCATACGGTACTTAAAGAAAATGGCCATTTGGATATTACAGGCGCCTTAAATATATAACCCTGCCTGCTAGATACCATAATCCATATTTGCATGACTTCGTTAGTTTTGGCTTGCTAAATCGAAATGTTTCTCAAAAGTAGATCTCACTAGGGCTATCATCAGATTGCTATGGAAGAAAGAGATATCCCTTAGAATGTAGTGACAACCTTTTTGAGTTCTTGCGCATACCTTTCGATCTCAAAATGAATCTTAACCGTTCTAACGGCTAATGGATACTGCATTGCAGTGCCTAAACTTTACTAATGCATTTCTGGAGGATCTACTTGTATTTAGTAAATCCAGCGACGACCATGATCGTCATCTTCGTCAGCTTTTAACAGACTCAAAGATTTTAGCTTTGTTATTTAAGTGGAAAAGTGTCTATTTGGGTGTGAAGAAATTTATTTTATCAGCCATCGCATTTCCTACACATTAGTTGCCCATTGCCCAACAGTGTTTCTGTGATCAAAAATTTCATGTTCCAGACACACTTCAAAGATCGCAAGAATTCATTGGAATGGTATACGTTTACCATAAATTAATACCTAGTGCAGCCTACATAATGCGACCACTGTACGACGCGCTGAAAACCAAAGAATAAACTATAAGCTAGATTATACCATAACACAAGCGGTTGAGGAAACAAAAAAAAAGTACTCGGCGAAGCTACTTTTATTAATTATTTATCTGAAAACGCAAATTTCGCACTGACTACTGACGCATAGTTAAACGCTATCGTGGCCATATAGAGCAACAGATGAATGCCCATGAGCATTCATCTCAGTTTTTATCACAAACATCTTCGCGAACCAATGGTAAAACACAGCGCTTTTGATAGGGTGTTACTCACCCTTTACTTAGTAATTTGCCATTTTTGCTCATATATAGAAGGCTACAAATTATAGCCTATACTAATCCAAAGCCGCTTACTTTCGCTTTTTCAAATATTATAGATGCCTTAACAGCAAAGCAGAAGGGTCATTTGTCGTTTATTTCAGAATTTATTACAAACTTTAAACAAATTTCAAGAAAGGAGAACTCCATAGCGGACGCTCTTTCACTTATCAATACAAACGTTATTAACACTGTAAAATCTGGCAAAGAATATTCCGAATTGGTCCAAGAACAGTTAGAAGACTAAGAAATCCAAAATAACATTAAACCTGATTGGAGTCTGGTTATTCAAAAAGTAAGAATTGGCCAAACTGAAGATCAAGTCCAATATGATTAATCACTCAAGAAACCAAGATGGATTGTACCTTTGACTTGGCAGCAATAAATATTTGACACTATCTACAACATTTCATATCCGTCAAGACGTATCACTACTCGCTTGATATCTGATGAATTTTTCAGGTAAATCTTAAAAAAACAAGTCTGAGAATGATGTTGTAAGTGCATGACAAGTCAAAGTTTAAAGATTCAAACCTACATTAAGACTTCTCTTGTGGAATTTAACGTTACACACAAAAGATTTGATCATATCCACATAGATATAGTTAGACATCTTCCCCTCTTCCAAAGATTTTGCCCATATTATGACGATATTTGACATGTGCACATTTTGGTCGTAAGCAATTGTTTTAGCAGACACATCGACTACGGACTGCGCGCGTAGTTTTATGAACTGGATCTCTGGTTATGGTGTACCACTGGATATATCTTCCGATATAGGGCAACAATTAGTTTCAGACCTTTGGGAAAATATAGCAAAGCTCAACCGAATCTCTATGCATCACACAACTGCCTACCCTCCCAAGCTAATCAGTGGTAGAACAATTCCACCTGCATTTTAAAACTGCCGTGCGTGCACGAATGACAAATAATAATATGGTTTATGAGCTTGCCTTGGTAATGTTAGGAATGTTCAGAGGAACTAAAGATGAAATACAGACATCATCAGCTGAGCTGTTATATGGATCTTCAATTGACATGCCAGGAGAAATTTTTCACAGTGACAAAATAAAGCAATGTGATCAACTGAATAGTTTATGGAACAACGTGAGGTGTTTTTCACAACTTCACACATCAAATCATTTGAAAAGTGTGAAGACTCTACCTAGATGTAGAATCGAGACTTTCAACATTAAATTTTACGTCATGATGCTTCTGATAAATCACTAAGCTGACCTTACAATGACTCTATTGAAGTAATTGAAAGGGGACGCAAGACATGCATACTTTTAATATGCAACAAAAACGAAACGGTTAGGATTCAAACATTAAAGCTCGTCTTCATCAATCCATCGTCGAAAATTTAAATATCACAACTAAAACCCTGTGCGTCCACCCAATGATGACAACTGAAAAAATATCCACAAATTTTGGGAAGGTCGTTTTTTCATCCTGTGGCTATATCAGAACTGCTCATAGATTAAGTGATACATTTATTTCTTAAGCTACAACTGCATAAAATCTACCTGCAAAAGTAGTACGATTACAAATAAGTATTACCAAACAAATGTTAATGCGAGTAGGATAGATTTGCTTCGTAGAACAGATATTAAATCGAAATTTATTTTTTTTCAAAACGAATTGGTAAAATAACATTACATTCTACGAATATTACTTTCATAAAATTTTTCAGATATGACATTAATTTTATTTTTTTAACATACATTTCACGTATTTTATTTCCCGAAAATTTCAATTTGGCAACAGTTATGTAAAATTATTGATGGATAAATATTCGCGAGATTATCTATAAAATTATCTGTTTAAAAGTTTAAAATGAAAAAATATTTAAGCTTGAAAATTTTATTTGGCAATTTTGTTTAATGTGCTTTGTCGAAATAGAAATATCTAGTAAACAACAATAAAATATCGTGGAAATAATTACCATGAATTTTGATAGATTAATGCAGATAATTTATCAGACGTTATCAAGAAAACGTAAATATGAACGATAGCTGGATTATGCAAGTAAAAATAGACAAATATTTTGCCATCTCCGTAAAGTATTTAACTAAAATATAGTGTGTATATCTTTCATTAATGAGGCTTAGGCATACAATAAAATTATCAAATATCTTTGATATTCATGCAATTATTTTTTAAACAAGAATAAACTAAATTGAGATTCATACTTGGAAAGTCATACAAAAAAAATTAAAATAAACAAAGCGATTCTGTTAAAGATTTTCTATACACCAAAATTAAAAAATCATCAATGATTTGGGGTATCTTTTCATTTGTGTTTAAACCTGTTTCATGGCATTTTTTCTTGAAATTATCATAAATAAAAATCACAGTATATTGGAAAATCTCTTGATGAGACAATTCTGAGACTTGCCTCTAATGTAAAAATATCCTTAATTAATCATTTCGTGAAAATCATAACCTTTAATCAAATTAAATTATAAAACAAAATTTCTATTAATATTCTTCGATCAACATCACAACATTCGTAAAATAAATAATTTCCATTTTTGTAGTTTAAGGATAAGCCAAAAATTTTCATTTATCTATCGAAGTATGTAATGTTCATTTTACATCATTCATAGAATCTATTGTTGTGTATTTTGTTTTTCTGGTATTCTCTTTAGTCTGCCTGCTTCTCATTGTTTCAAAATTAGGTTTAAAGTAGTGTTGAACCCTAACTCGCTTTGAAACATAAGAGAGACCGTGTATTTGTGGAATTTGTTCAAAGAACAAAAAGACGTATGTTCTCAAATCGTAATAAATAAATAGGATACCTCTCGGCAATCAGTCAGGAAAATTAATCTTACCCGTTATATAGGTTGCACTCGAGCGCTCATAAGTCTTCCCAATTGAAGTGTAATATATACTCAGTATAGAGTTTAAATATCATAAAATCGATTGTCCAAAGGTAATATTTTAATACGCAAAATTATATTAAATTACATTTTTAAAAATGAAGTTCACTAGTTGTGAAATCATAAAGGTATAAATAAATTTAATAATTTCAAATAATAGTTTGTTAAATTCCGCATTATCGTTCACATATTAAAATATACATTAAAATGAAAAAAATACTACTTTTTAAAAACAGAAATATAATATTTATTATCTTAATATATTTAAACAGTTTAACAATTAATTTTCATGTATTTTGACAGATATTATTTTATTTATATATCTGATGGAAAGATTAATAACCTAATAAATTGGATAAATGAAAATAGTTCAAGAGACTGGGTCTAGCCGCATGGAACTATTATCTAACAACGAAATAAGACATTGATCAGAACGATTATGTTCGGGACATATATTTAACGTTAAAAAATAAATTAATGATTAAGGAATCTTTCGCAGTTTTTCGGTTAAAAATTATGACTATTTAATTAAGTTCACTTTTTAAATATATCAAGAACATGTGAATGTCAACAAATTTTTTTATTATAAAAAAACAAAAAAATAATCACTCGAAATTACGAGAACATCGGTTTATAGACGACGTGTAAATGATCTTAAAAATATATTTTCTCCTAGAATTTTGAATTAATCGATCAATTGTTAATTCTCCTCATCTCAAAAAAGACAAAATTGAAAACAAAATCAAAAATTTTTCAAGCTTAAATCTACAGAAAATAATTCACTCGCAAAGAAGGCATCAGTGGAAATATCTCAAAGTCAAACTCCTGTTGAGAATATCTATACAAGAAAAGTAAAAACAAACAAAAAAGACGCTTTTCTATCTCATTCGACAGAAATAATGGCCATGCGAAAAAAACGGATGTCAAATAACTTATTTAAACAGAGATTAGCTTTTAAAAAGTACAATGAAAAAAGGAAGAGTTATTTGAGATTATTTCAAATTTATCAACCATCCAAACATGATTTTTTCCTCTCAATTTTTTTCTTATATTAGAAAAGAAGGGATCTGAATCGATAAGCTCGCCTGGTTATAAAATTCGAGACATTCCGAGAAATTTCAACAGTCCAAAATTCTTCAGAACGAGTAAAGCGAGATCGACAATTGAAAATAAAGAGCCAAAGATAACTCTGAATCCTCAACTATTATCACTCATATATAAACACGAAAAGGAGTCTGGACAATATCATGGATCGCAGATGTGTCATAGAACTGGTTCTACTGACTACTGTATAATAGACACGAATTTTAGTAAGATACGCTTTTGGAGGTATAGTCATAGACCTTCGGTAAAAATGCTCAAAGATATTATTCAAGAATATACTTTCGGTCATTTTAAATCTACTTTAAAAGATCAAAATGAAATCAAATTTCATTATAGAGTTTTGACCGAGTTAAGTCTTGTATCTCACTTCGAATTCCGTGGGATGTTGAATAAAAATCAAAAACTTAATAGTCTTACTTCAGCAGTTAATTGGAAACTTCCGAGAATTTTTTCAAGCTATGCAATATCTCTTGGGAAAATATCACCTAATTAAAACTAAAATAAATCCTAAATTGTATAAAGATATACAAGAACTAATGTCTAATTTGAGCATGAAAACATTTGCAGTATTTTTATTTTATTTTAGGAGTTTTGTTCAACATTCTTTTCTCAGAAGGAAGCCACTTATTCGATGTGGAGTACGTATTGATGCTT